>RJWT010018515.1:0-18820 GCA_004365215.1 Cuniculus paca
AGCCCTCAGGGCTCCCATGCCCATCTGCAGTCACCAGTCCTCTGCTCTCACTTCCTGTGCATACTCTGGGACTCGCTCAGGGGGTGTCAGGGTCTGGGTCCTTGGCCCTGCTTATCCATCTGCATCGTGGCCATCACACCCTGGGGTACCCAGCAGAGGGGCAGCTCAAACAGGCAGCCTTGCCATCTGGCGGCCACCCTGGCCCGCGTGCGTTGCTGTAGCCTGAAGGTTTTACTGCACCTGTCTGCAGGGCTCTAGGTGCCAGCTGTCCCCGGGGCAGTCGTCCCCTGAGCCACAGCTTCTCGTCCTCTCCTGGAGTCGCCCTCACAGACCAGCCGCCGTTTGCTGTGTGTGTGACCTGTGGAGCAGCTTCCTTAACCAGCGCGTGCTGGCTTGGCCCCGAGGAGAGTGGAGTATGAAGTCCACAACCAACAGTGCAGCCTTCGGAGTCGGAGTGCTGCTCCACTTGGAGCCCTGTAGCAGGAGTCATTAAAAGGGGAGTCGGGAACACGTGGAGGCCGGGCCTGCCCCTGTGGCTGGGCAGACCAGACCCCAGCACCCGGCCTGGTGGTCGTCAAGTCTTGTTAATGAGAAGCTGTGCACTCTCACTAGGCTGGGGCAGAGCTGTTCACCCCCGGCTGCATGGCTGCCCTGAGCCCGTGTTCCCAAGGTCCTCGCGTGTTGGACAGCTGGAGGGCTGCTCGTGCTGGGGAGGGCCTTCTGGAATGGAGGGGGCTGCTTTGCTCAGGACGACCCTGGAGAAGCTCTGGGACCTCTGCCTGACACTGGCCCCTGGCTGCCTTGGCCGCCTTCCTCCTTCCACCCTGCAGTCCGAGGGCGCAGCTCTTGGGCTCCTGGCTGCCTTGCTGCCGTGGCAGCATCCATGCTGGAAGCGTGCAGTTGGCTCCCTTATCAAGCATGCCCCTGCCAGCCTCCCCCTGTAAGCTGAGAGGACGGCTGAGGGGAAGGGGAGCTTGCTTCTGGGATGACATCGGTGAGCTGTGGGGATGCCCGTTTGTGGGGCTCTGCCCTTGGCAGAGAGCCTCTGCTTGGAGGCTTTCTAACCCCTGGTCCCACCAGGCTGAGCTGGCAGGAATCTGGTACCTCGGACCCTCCACAGCCTTCTTCTGGTCGGAAGCCTCTGCCTGGTGCACACCCGATAGGTAATGCCCCCGTGTGCCTGTGGGCCGAGGGGGAAGGAGGAGTGGAGCCACGCACAGAGCATCCCGAGGAGGTGTCTGGGCGCCCCGGGCACCTGCCTGGCGTCTGCCCTGGGCTGGAAGCGCCGCCGCCCTGCACCCGCTTTGGCTTGGTGAACACTTGCGGCCCAAACATAAACAGTGTTTGGGGAGTTCTTTGCGAGTCTTGGGCCGGAACTCTTGTGGTGATCCTCGTCTCATCTGCTTGTTACGTAACGTGACAACATGGGTATGAAATGGAAACCAGATGTCAGGGTGGAGCAAAGGAATTCTTCCCCAGTGAGCGCCGGCAGAGCGGACTGGAGTTTCCTCCTTGTTAAAGCGCTGAATGCCCTCAGAGGAGTGACTTTGGAGGGGCTTCTGGGATTAAGCAGAGGTCTTGGCTGAAGGTAAAGTACTGATTTGGAACAATTAGCTGTCTTTTAAGAAGCTTGTAAAGGATTTTCTGTGCTCTGTTATGTAATTGTGCAGTGTCATTCCAAGTGACCAAGTGCCTTGTTATCTAGCATCAGCTTAGAAGGTTTACATTCAGCCTCTGGGTGAGCAGGGGGCACCAGCTCCAGCTGGGCTTGGGCCTGGGTTTGAGCAAGGGGAAAAGGTGTTAACTGTGGTGGTGGGCTTGCTCGTGTGGTGGGAGTGGGCAGCACTGTCACGTGTGCATTCCCACTGTTTGTACAGATCTGTGATGGCACACAGATCTGGTGTGGTCTGGTCTCCAGAGTCAGTGGACTCCAGATGTCTGCTGTGCTCGGGTCCTGAGACGACCCCAGCCCCACCCCAGCCTGTTGACTTGGCTCTGCCTGGACTGCACTGGGCTGCAAAGGACATGGGTCTTCGCCCTTTGAAACGTGAACAGCTGCTTGTAACTTGGCCAGATCAGAAGCGTGGCTCCTCACTAGCAGTGATCCCTGGAGGGAGGCTGTGTACTTCACTACCGAAGACCCCGCCCTCCAAGACCATCAAAGCATCATGCAAGCAATGAATTCTTGCTAGGAAAATCTGTCTCCAGATTCCAGGCAAGTCATCTTGTCTTCTCAGGGAGGCAGGGAGGGATTGTGGCTGCTGCTCACCTGGGCACAGAGAATGCTCTGGCTCTCCATCTCAGCCGCCCTTCACACCTCGACACCAGCTCACATAGGGCTGCACTTTCCGATGGCACGCGTCCCCCTGCTGAATGTGTTCATGCCATCTCTTAAGTATCCCTAATGCACACCTATGAAAGTACATAAAAGTCGTGTTTTTATGACTCTTCCCTTTCACAGATTGGGAAACTGAGGTGTGAGAGTGTAAGTGGCTGGCTCAGGCCCTCATCCTTGGATCCAGCCAGGCAGAGCCACGGTGGGGGGGCTGTCTTTACCTTCTCCAGCACATTGCTCAGTGGCCACTCATCCCTGGGTGTTTGCTGCTAGGCGTGTGTGTTCAGTTTGTGGGTGAACCTCAGAAGTGAAGGGCAGGAATCCTGGCGCCGACAAGATTTCTAAAGCTGCGTGGGCTGTTGGTTCCTTCCAGCCAGCACTGCGCCTGGAAGGAGAACGGGAAGCACTCAAGCATCCTCACTCCCTTCTGCTTGCTGAAGAAGTGGATCTGAAGATGGTGCATCTGACAGGGCTGGTGCACATCAAGTGTGGGGGTCAAAAAGCTGCCTGGGAAGTGGCGCTCCCGGAACTGTCCTGAGCAGGAGCTGCGCAGGGACTGCTCAGGCAGCACAGTGTCATGTGAGTGCCAGAGGCCTGTGAATGACAACAGCATGTCCTCGGTCAGCTTGTGGTGCTGCAGAGACCATGTGGAGGGCCGGCCAGCCCCCTCCGAGAGTGTCAGGAATCTGTTTGCCCTGCCAGGTCCCTGCAGTGACCCACAGGAATCACTGGGAGGCTGCTCTGCAGTGTGTGTTTTTCAGTGTGTCCCCCTCTTCTTGTTTCTCAGAGTGACCCACTGCTCCCTGAGCGTGCTGTATAGGTCTGCATACCTGACAGGATGGTCACTGTGGCGCAGAGCCATCCCAGCCGGAAGGTCTGTGCCCTGGGCTCTCCTCCTCCTGCATGGAAGGGTTCCCTGCACAAGCAAAGAGCAGCTCATTTAGCTTTTGCTCTGCATCATCACATGCAGGACGAGAGACTGGAATGTGTTGGGTTGAGTGTGGGACAGGGCGGCCTGGCCCAGGGTCAGTGTGCTTCTTACAGTGCTGGCACCTGTGTGGGTGACACCTCAGCCACGGGCTCCAGCAGGCAGCCGAGGGCCACGTGTCCATCAGGAAGCTGCTGTTCTCAGTGCTGGTCACTGAGCTGGAGGAGCTGGGTCAGGGCTCCCCTGGGCCTGATGGGCTGACGAGAACCACAGTCACTCTAGAGCTGAACTTTTCCTGCCTTCCAAATTTATGAGAAGCTGGGAAATAACAGGAAAGTAAATGGAAGTGGAATCAAGTGAGGAAGATGGCCATGTAGGGGCGTGCTGGGGTCCCGCAAACATAGCCCTTCAGCACTGTCCAGAATGTTCTCTGAAGACCAGCCATCAAGTACAGTTTGAAGTGCAGTTATCCATGGGTAGTAAGCCGGGCCGTCTAGGACACTGAGAATTACTCTGGCTGTGGGCAAGTGTGGTGACAGGCGTCTGAAGTACCTGCGGTCACCTACTCTGCAGATGCCGTCCATGTGGTTGGTTTGAATGTTGTCTAGATCCATGGCCCACATGGCACCTTGTTTCCAGTTGTGTTTACCAAGGGAGTGGCAGATTTCTGCATGTTTAGCTGTGTGCAGGTACGTGTTTGTGTGTGTAAAGTGTCTAACCCTGACGGGCAAGTTTCATTAGTCCACTAGTGCAGGATACGGCCACAGCTGAGTTAGTGACTAAATGAAACTACACTGCACATACCTGAAATATTTGAACATGATGAAAACCAAATTTGGTTCTTAATCTTTCTACAATTCTGCAAATTTCTAGAACTTGCTTTTGCTTTCATTTTAAAATTGATTCCTGCAGAAAGTGTTTTTTATAAAAAAACAGAGAAATGAAGTTGACACTGGAGAGCCCCGGCCCTTCCTTTCTGGGTCTGGCAGAGTGGCCTCCACAGAGAGAGGGCAGAAGTAAGGGCCAGTTACCATCGGCACACACTGCACAGCCCCTGGGGGCACTCCTGGCCCTGTAGAGGAGCGGCAGCCCCGCCATGCGGCACTGATGCCAGCCTGGGCAGAGCCGTCAGGTCCACAGGCGTAAGGAGTGCTCCTTGGCCATCGTCCTGAAAACACGAGGAGGCAGAGCTTTGCCAAACGTGCCAGATGTGACCTCCTCACGCCAGTGGACTGCATACCTGCCATCCAGCATGCTCACAGACCCAGGGGCCCCCATCTCACAGGAGTGCTGGCAGCATGGTGACTGCAGGACAGACGGCAGGACGCGAAGCAGTGAGGCGTACAGCGTCTGTGCAGCTCAAGCTGGTGCGGTGTCTCTGCTGAGTTGCTGGCATCACGATGACTCTATTGGCCCTGCACGAAGGTTTTTAGAACCAAGGGCCCAGCTGGCCAGAGAAAAGTGTTGGACTCTCCTGCCACCTGGTTTGGTGCAGCTAGACTGTGCGGACCATGCCACGTACTCTAGGCTGTGTTACTTGAGTCACCAGAGGCATTAGGCTCCAAGGATTTTACATCTTCATATGTATGTATTTGTGCAAAGTTTAGAAGACCACTCTATGGAATCTGGAGTCCTGGTCCCATGTGACACAAACATCCACACTCTGTCATTCCCGGCCTCTGGTAAATGGATTCGGAAGGAATTTCCCACATCAGCTCATGTGCCCCAGGGGTGGCTGCTTCACTGAGGGCTCCAGACCCCAGGGTCCTGCAGGAGGAGACCCTGTCATCCATGAAGTTTGTTCTTCCCTCCTAGGTCCCTTTGGAAAACACGTGTTTTGGAGCCTAAGATGCTTGCAGGGATGTAAGCAATTCACTTTGCACACTGAGGTTGTAGGATGTCCTTGGGTTTTATGTTTCACCCTCTGTCCTCATGGGAGCTCTGAGGCCAGCCAGGCCTGTACTGTTAATCTGCTGTTTCAGATTATTAATAATGCAAGTATTACCGTGCCACCACCTGGTATCATTTGATGCTTACGATGTGCTCCGTGTTCCCAGCGCTTATCTCATTTAATCCTTGCAGCGTGTAATAAAAGTACCTGTAGCGTTTTCCGCTCCTGCGCCACTGTGCCCCCAGGCGCTCACTGAGGGAGGTTCTTGCTGTGGGCTTTGCACGCATGCGGCTTTCACCTTCCTCCTGTGAATGAGACCAAGCAGCTGGCCGAGGCCGACTCCTCTACTGGAGGAGCTGACCATGCTGTCTGGTCCAGTTCATGTGCGTATCTGTGGCCTTAGTAGGTGGGCTGTAGTAGACAGGGCTGGCACAGGCCCAAAGCCTGACAGCTTTGGGAGTCTGGGGCCGGCAGGCAGGACAGCCACTGTGCTGAGTGTTGACAGGGATTTGGGGAGCCTAGCGTCCCCAAGAAAAGCTCCTAGGCATGAGGCCTACCTGAGAGCACAGAGGATGCAGCTGCCTTGCTGCTTTTTAGGACTGAGTTGTTGCTCAATGCAGCTAATAAATGAGCAGTTTTTAAAAGTAACCTCATGGCCAGGAGTGGTGGCGCACGCCTGTAATCCTAGCTCTACGCAGGCTGAGGTAGGAGGAGCACTGTGAGTTCAAGGCCAGCCTGAACTACATAGGGACAACTACATTGGGACACCTACACAGGACAACCTCAGCAGCCTTTGGGCCTGCCTTGCATTTTTTGCTAGAGGCATCAGCTCAGCTTGTTGGTTTTAAACTGTGAATTTAAAAAAAATCCATTGGAAACATTAGGATGACAAGAGGAGTTCAAGAGAACAAAGTGACCAAGTGAAAGGGAAATAGGGACGAGGACACTGGTGTTCCTGCCACGTCTGGCTGCCTTCCCAGCCCACGTCCCACTGCTAGGCCGTGCATGCGTGCCCCAGGTGCCTGCAGAAGGATGCAGAGTTCTGTCCTTTAGGGTGGTGGTGGTTCTTGTTGAGGACAGGAAATGCACTTCAGCCAGAGAGAGAGGGAGAGAGAGGGAGAAATACAGCACAGAAGATAAAAGGCTGCAGCCTTTGGGGCTTCCAGAATCCCTGTCCTTTCGAAGACAGCTCATACCTGTGCCTGCTCCGTTTCCCGCCCCTGAACTGCGGGAAGCTGGGTTGCAGGGCTCTGGGGCGGGATGAGGCTTTGTTGCCCTTTCCTTGCAGGGCCCCACTGAGAACTCTGCTGCTTTCCTGTGCCCTGTGCCACGGTGCTAGCCTCTCCTGCCTGCACAACTTTGAGGACTTGGGACCTGAGCTGGGGGGTCTGACACACAGCACCTCAGTGTCCAGGCAGTGCCCTGCTTGTCACTTCCCTGCCTCAGCTGACGTGGCCCATCCTCGCAGAGGCCTGTCCTGAGGGGGCTTGGCGACAGTCCCACGTCCCTGCAGGAGGATGTCAGCATCGGTACCCCAACACTCAGCAGTCACCTGCAATGGGCAAGAACCCATCTCAAGAAGGTCTTTTGGGCAAGGGATCCGTGGACCAGGCTGATGGGCGGTTTTTCCGCAGGGGTGCACCTAAGGCCGAGGGAGGCTCTGGAAGGGCACTGTGCTCTTGGCAGGCAGCCTGGAGTGAGCTTTGGGGCTGGTTTGTTTCTGCCGGGTGTCTCTGAGTAACTCGGTTCCTTCCACTGCATAGCTGGAGCTAGGAAGACCAACCCTTTGAGAAATTTGGGGTGCAGAATCACAGACCGTCCCTCCAAAGGAGAGCTGTTCCTTGCCACACCTCCTGCTAACTGGGCAGTGTTGAGGAAGGTGGAGTTGGCCCTCTAACTGGGATTCCAGGGAAGGGCTTCTCCTGTGAGATTTGCTTATCATTTTAACTTGAGAAGCCAGATGAATTTGTTGCCAGTTTTGCCTTGCCCTTGACTTTGATGTGAACTCAAACAAACATCCCTAGAAATTTCCACTTGATGCTTCTTTTGACTGATAGCTGGGTCCTGGGCTTTGCCCACTGCCTGCCCATTTGTTACAAAATATCCCGTGCAGTCCTTTGGTGAGAGCCGTTCTTCTGCAGAAAAGAGCTGTCCATTTCAGTGGTGAAGCCTGCAGGAGGATAGCCTCCTTGTTCCTGTGAGCTGAGCACGGTAGTATAGGTGTTTGCTGGCTGATCTGGTGAGCTGTCTGTTAATGCCATCATGAGTGGCTGTTTTCCATGGCTAGGGAGTTATCCAGACTCAGTAGTGCAGGCCTTGGAGACCTAGAAAAGATTGGTGGCCTGATTCTGAGCATCTCCTCAGCAGTAGTGTCGGCAGGCTTCTGTCCGAGAAGCACAGGGTGGCCGGGCATGCCATGCGGTAACTGCAGCGCAGCAGCCAGTAGCACTGGATCACAACTTCGTCTACTTTCTCTTCATGAAAAAACAAATGAAACAGTGTAGGAGTTAGAAAGGGGACCTCTGTGAAGGCCTGATTTGGCCTTCCTGGCTCTTGGCCTTGTTCCTGTCCCAGGCTTATGGCTCCTTGTGACGGGGGCGGGAGGGGGCAAATCCGATGGGGCCCACCAGGTGGGAGGAACATTCCACAGCAGGGAGGCATGCTCGTGCTGTGCAGCACTCCACCAACCCCGGCTGTGGCGAATGTGCAGTGGGGAGATGCCCCTTTCCCAGAGGGTGCCTGTGGCCGGAAGTGAAGGAGCGGGAGATGGGCTGGCCCCTGTTGGAATGTGGCTAGCCCACATGGTAAGGACAGGCACTGAGGACTGGACCTCACCATCCGGAGCCCAGGGGAGGGTCAGATCCTCTTCTGGATGAAGGAAGGTGGACCAAAGACAAGGACAGCGTGCAACAGAGGGCCCTTGCCCCGGGAGGGTGCTGCCTTGAGCCTGCAGGTAAGCTCCTCCTCAGGCCTCCCTGGCACACAGGAGAGTGCCAGTGACAACCAAGTATGCTTCCCCTCTCAGCACTGGCAGGAGCGGTTGTGGAAGAGGAGGAAGAGGAAAAGAGCAGTTAGCCTGGCAGCGTCTGCGAGGTCCAGGAGGAGCGTTTCGGGTGTCCTGCGCACCCCAGGGCTCCCTTGGAGGGGAGGGGCACTGTTTCCTGTGCTTTCATTCCCATGCCACAGGAAGGCTGGACCCAGCCTCTTCCATGTGTGCAGACTGAGTCAAGTACAGTCAGGAATGTGTTTCCTGCTCATTTGGAAGAAGAGGAACAGACCCTGGGCTACAAAGGCAGCTTGCTAAGAAGCAGGGGCCTCTCTGACCCTCCTTTCCAGAACTTTCTTGAAGGGGGCATGATGATGGGTACCCCGCCTGTTGAGGAACCACTAGCCAGGGTGGCTGTCAGGCATTTCAAACATGGCTAGTGCACCTGGAGAACTAAATGCGAAAGAACTTGTTAGATTTTAATTCACACAACCACATGGTGGCCAGTGGCTCCCTAGAGTGTGCCTTGGGGACAGCCTGGCTTGAAGCTTGGTGGCCCCTTCATGCACAACTCCATCACGTGTGGTCGGCCTTCCGTTTCCTGTTGATGACACTGGTGCCTGTGACAGAGCTGGAGCATCTTCATGGTGACTTGGCCTTGGCCTCATCAGCTCCGAGTCTGCACACCTTCGCAGGGCTGCTTGGAGGGTGTCAGTGCCATTCTGTTTTGGGGGGCTCTTTGATGGCAGAAGCTGCCTCGGTGGCATGGGTGCCCGTGCCTCTTGATGGGGCTCAGGAAGTTCACAGAGCGGAACTGCAGTAGTCCTCTGCAGGATGGTGGTGCTGTCCACTACCACCTGCCCCCAGTGCTCCGGGTGTCTCCTGTGCTCTGTCCCCAGCAGCGTCCCACAGGCTCTCAGCCTGCATCATGTCCCAGCTCGGGCTTGTGTGCCCAAGAGCAGGATGGGTGGTGGGCACAGCTGGCAAGCAGGCCCACCTGCCTGGACTCCAAACAGTGTCTGTGGCAGTCCTTGGTCAGTCCACTGTCCACTCCTCTCACTGAAGGAGTGCTCCTTTGTGTCTGTGGATCATGCTGAGAATTGCTGAGCCCATGAGTAAGTGTTGGTCACTAGCCTGTTAAACGTTAATGCAAAGTCTGCTGCACGCCTCCAGTAAGGGTCACCCTCCTCGCAAGTGTGTTTCTTATTTTTACATCTGAGCACCTGTGTAATGTGAGGGGTCAGCGCATCTGTTGGTGAGCAGACCATCTACACGTTTAGTTCAAGGGTTACATAAGCAGCAGTGGCTCCAGCCTGTGGCTGCACAACAGCACAGCCCTGAACTGGCGTAACTTCGCTTGGTGGGGCCTGTGCTTCTATCAGAAGAAACTCAAAAGCCCTGTTGGATAGGATGCCCTGTGATGATGTGTGCTCACGCCAGTGTTGACCATCTGGTGTGCTGACTGTTGGAGAATATTCACGGTGGCACATGCCACCCGAGTCCGATTTCTGAGTATTGGAAGCAAGAGGTGGGATTGAGCAAAGGAGAGACACATCCTGACAGCCTGTTTTTCAGGAACTGTGCCATTCATCCCAAGGCACATTTAAATCTCTGAGCGACTGTTAGTAGTGGGGTGTATTGTCATTTAAGTGCTGCTGTCACTTGGCCACACAGGTGAAATGCGTCATGTTGCAGAATCCTGGACTGATGAGACTTAGCCATGATTCATCGCTTCGTGAGAACGGCAGAAGGTCCTTGCCTGTGTTGATTACTTGTGTCACGATCATTGGGATTTCGATGAGGCAGACAGAGCCTGGGACAGGACTGTGGCGGTGACAATCCCAAGGGGTTGTGGAGACTAGCTGAGAAATCCCTCACAGAGTGCTTGGCTTTCGTCAAGTGACGGTGGTGATTGCGACAGTGAGGGTAGCTGGGACTCTGGAACGCTGCAGTGTGTGTACCTGAAATTCAGGTCACCCCAGGGTCTCCCCTGGGATGTGGGGGCCTGGAGTGCAGGGGTCCTCACTGTGGTGCCCAGGGAGTCTGCCAGCCTTCGTGAAGCCTGCCTTGCACCCAGCTCTGCCTGTTTCAGGAACACTCAGATGTGCCCTCCTGTCCCTGAGTCATTTGGTTTTGTGTTACTTGTTTATGTTTTAGTCCATTAAATTCTCGTTGTGGGAAATGCGTTCACCTCTAGTGATTTCAGCAAACAGATTTACATACCTCGTTGCGAGGTAGCTGTCCATATCATGGCTGCTCGAAGTACTTCTTCCGTGAACTCCCAAGCCTCTGGTAGCAGTGGCGGAGCGCTGGCCAATGCACCAGTGTAATCCTGTTTTCCCAAGGGCTCTGTGGTGTGGACGTGTTCTCCTGGAGCTAGAAGAACGTCATTTGCCTTTGTGTCTGAAAACTTTGCTTTCATTTTCTAGGTCTCTGTTTTCTGAAAAGTTCTAGAGTGAGGCATCCATCTGTGATTTCCCTTACATGTTTGTGGTGCCTGGTGCGGCATATCCAGTCAGTGCCTGCAGGACCACACAAGGAAGATGCTGATGTGATGGGGGCTGGCAGAGGTTGCTGGGAGCTGACATGACCTAGGACACTGGCTGAGCAACAGGTGACCTCTGTGCGCTGCTGGTGTGGTCTGGAGCCCCCAGGTTTTTGTTAGCTAACATTGAGCAGAGCTGAGGAGGGCCGCCTGTCACACATGGGCTTACCAGCACCTCCAAACAGAGTTCCCTCGCCTAAGGACACAGCAGTGTGGTAAGACTCCACAGTGCCTCAGACCACACGACGAGGGAGCCCCACACCGTGTCTCAGCCCTGTGCTGTCCTCCCAGCTCTGCATGCAGGGAAGACACAGAGAGAGCACTGGTCGCATCCTGCAGGACCTCAATGGCTGGCCGCAGTTCAGTTGCACCGTACTGTCTCCTGTGTAGGCCGGGCCTTGTCCAGAGTGCAGTCTGGTTTGGAGGCCCATCTTCTATGCAGTCACTGAATCTAAGAAGCTGTGGGTGGAGCCAGTGCCTGCTGCTCATGGGGGGTTTGGGGGCTCAAATACACCCCCACTTGCATTGTCCTTAGCCTTGTTTCTGTCAGGCTGTGGGTCCAGAGGGTGACAGATGTCCTCATTCCCCCCGACCCCGCCCTGTGTCCTTGACCAACCCCAAGTGAGGGCATAGACCGGCCCTTACAGGAAGTAGCGTAAACTGAATTCTGGTTTCCTCATTAATATAGAAATGAACAGAACTGGGAGTTTTGATGTTCTTCCCTGCACCCAGGGAACATCCTTTGGAAGCTATCTAGAGCTCTATTTGTTTCTTTGGCAAGAATAATCAAGTATTGAATGTCAAGGAGATTGGGGCCAGGAGTACAAGGGTAGTCTGCCTCCAACAAGACTGGTGGGTGGGGACAGTCACTGAGCCAGTGCTGTCTAAATTAACCTGGTACCAAGACCCCCGTGCTGGGATGGAATCTGAGTCCGTTCCCTGTCTCCCGCAGGGCACTCAGAGTCTGGAATGGGTACGGCCAGCACCCTGTTCATCCCTGTCCCCAGGCGCCTTCGGGCAGTACCGCCTTCATTTGTACTTTTGTGACTGTGTTCAAGGGAAAAGAGCAGGGACAATCAGATAAATGCGAAGTCCTTAAAAAGAAACGGTGTGGGCTCTCTAAATGCCAGCCAGCTGCGTGACCCTGATATGAGGAGGCCCTGAAAGGTAGCTGAGGCCGCAGGGTATGTCTTGGGTGACCTTTATAATCCAAGCATTGGTGCTCAGCTGGCTGGCTGCATCTGAAAAGGTGAGCCTGGAGCCCTTGAAACAAGGGAAAACGAGAAGCAGCCAGAGAGAGGACGTGGCAGGGCAGGGCTGTGACCACCTGCTGCTGGGCAGGTTGATGGTGAAGTCCTATTCATGGCCAAGTGAGGGTGTCTGTGCCCGGGGGTCCCCATAGCCTGTGTGCACACACTGTGATTCTCCTGTTACGGTTTTGGTGGGGACGTTTGATTTCAGAGAACAAAGTGAAGGTGGAGAGGAGCCAAGGAGTGGGTGTGCCAGGGTGAAAAGCCTCAGGGGGGCAGCGGCAGGGGTGTGATGCAGGGTGAGCAGGTCCCTGACAGCAGCAGCGCTCATTTATCTCAGGACGCTCTAGGAAGGGGTGAATGCCTGTGACAATGGGTGCTCCCCGTCCTGCCACCTGAGGTCCCTATGAATGTCTGGCCCGGGACCTGAGCCCTCCTTGTCCCTGCTCTCACAGAATCAGCTTTCTCGTGCTCGCCCTTTTCACCCTGGCCAGCTGCCCACCCTCTGCAGACCCCTGGGCGAGTGCTCGGAGCCTTCGGGCCGAGCCAGGCTTGCAGGTCTCCCCTCCCCTCCTGCTGGCTCTCCTCCTGCGAGAACAGGCTCACTGTGGCGCTCTGGCTTCTCCTGCGCTCCCAGCCTGACCCCGAGGGAGGCCCACGTTGCGGTCACAGGTAAGGAAGGGCAGTGCTGGAAACCGGTTCCCATGAGGCCCTGCCCAGCTGGGCTGCCTCGGCTGCCATGGAGATGCAGGAGACTGTCCCCTCCCTGGCTGCCAGCTTCTCTGCCTCAGATTTTGGGGTGCCTTACTGTTTCCCCTCCTAGGACAAGAGCTAGGCAAACTGACTCAGGCAGGGCTCTCTACCCTTCTCTACCCTCAGTTCCCTCGGTTTTCACCACACAGTGGCTCTCTGCTCATTCCTGTCCCTCCTGCCACTACCGTGTCCATCTGCAAAGCCGAGTGGGCTCCCACTTGCCGTCCACCCGCCCCTCAGCTTCCAGGCGGCCCTCGGCTACAGCCCTGCCCCAGCTGCCATCGCCTTTCCCCACGGCACCTGTCCTACCTGCCTCTTGGCTTTGGGACGCCACCTTCTTTCTGGAAGGCGTGGCCTTTGCTGCTGAGCATGATCCTTCTCTGAGCCCTAGGGCGAGGGAGGATGTGACAGGCACTTCAGTTTTGGCGCCAGTGTGACCTAAGCCCCCGTGGGCAGTGTGCGAGCCAAGGAAGGGGTGCTGTTGGACTCATGAGAACCAGCAGCCCTTCCCAGGGTGGGGCCTGGGGGTGTTGTGCGTGGTCAGCTCTCTAAGCAGGCCTCTAGTACATTTGCTGCCTTTTTGTTACTGAAGGAGGTGATTTGAAGTGTTCCTGTTAGGTTTAGCATTTTAGGGCCTAGCAGGTGATTGCTTAACAAGTAAGTATTATATGAATTTTCTCCAGAAGGAAGGAGCCTGGTAGTGGTGGCTGCCTTTGGGGTTTTGGGCCTTCTGCGTAGATGCCTTGTGTCCAGGTGCACAGCTTAGCTTCTCAGTGTGGGACGTGGAGGGATCCGAAAGGAGGGAAAGAGCGGTGACAGGGCCCAGGGCTGTGGGGTGTGGCCATGCTGGGCTTCGAGGCTCCTCCCAGTTCCTAACCACTTAGCCCCTCAAAGCAGCAGGTTTCTGATCTGTACGGGGTGAGCGTGAGTCTTTCCCTTTTTATGCCATGCCCCCTTTTTAAGCCATGCCCTTGATAGGTAGCTTTATACCCCTTTGCTTTATACCCCTTTGACTGCATGGCAGGGGACATCTGAAACACGTTTCTCTAAAACCTAATTTTTCCCCCAAGATGCTTGACTTTCTTTATCGGAAACTGGGGAGGGGGCAGGTCTTGGCCAGACCTCTCTAGAAAAAACTTCTAGAAATCCAGAAGGCAGTTACCATGTAAACTTTTGAGACTCCCCAGATTAATGAAACCAGCTGGGCTTGTCTGAAAGGACCTTTTCCAGCTCATCATTTCGAGGGAGTCCATCCTGTGCAGCTCTCGGTGCCCTCCGAGGACTGTCTTTGGGAAAGGTGGTTCTGAGGACTGCTGAGCGGGCGTGGGTCATGAAAAGGCAGTTGCTTCCTGGGGTGGTCCAGGCCGGCATGGAAGCAGGAGCAGGAGGCTCTGGACTGCCGTGCACGGGCAGCTGGCCAGGCCGAACCTGCAGGCCTAGACCTGGAGTTCAGGAGGTTGTTTCCAGGATATTTCTAGAAGGCAGCACCCACTGTTTTGAAAAGTAAAACCATATCTAATGGAGTTTACTAGTTACTGTATGAATAACTTAAAAAGTGACATCGTTCCCACTGAATGGGGCTTTGCTAGGGATGCCATTGGGTGTTTTTTGTTTTTTTTTTTGCGGCACTGGGGATTGAACTCACGACCTCACGCTTGCCAGGCAGGCGCTTAGGCCACTGAGCTAGATCCCGGCCCTTGTCTTTTTGAGACAGGGTCTCACTATGCCGTTCAGGCTGGCCTTGAGCTCACTTTGTAGCCCAGGCTCGAACTCACAATGATCCTGCAGTCTCAGCCTCCCGAGTGCGGGATTACAGGCGTGAGCCACCACGCCCGGCTTGGGTGCTTTTTTAAACCCATCTTTTGGTCCATTATGTAACTGGGTGGTCACTCAAAAATCCCTGTGAAAGATGGCCAGCCTCTTTGTCCCTGATAGCGTACTTTCATCCTACTCCCTCTTCCAAAAAAAGAGAAGGAAAGGAACACAATCAGTTCCACGTCTGGCCTAGTAGTTTGTGATCGTGAACAGTTGGAGGGTTCCTGAGTCACACACACGCATTATTCAGCTTCACCCGTGACTCGGACTTGAATGTCTGGACGTGGTTTACTTGCTTTTCTGGAACAGAGAGATGCAGTTAAGTAAGGGTTGGTGCTTGTGTTTTCCAGGCCTCGTACACTTTCCTGTGGTGGCCATGGGTTCTTGCAGGGTGGATCAAGTCGCTGCCTGCTTGACGTGATTTCCTTGGCTCCTGGCTTGACAGCGGTGTTTATGGGATTGCTGTTCTTACTGTGGAAGCCCTCAAAGGCCCTTGCTTCACACACCCAGCAAACAAGAAGTGCTGGACAGGGCTTTCTGTTCTCCCCATGGAGCAGCGAGTGAGAGCACTGTGCTGACTGCTGGCTGGGCTGGGGTGAGCTCCGGGCCTCTCCGTGACTGCAGCAGGGCCGTTCTTGCTCTGCAGGTGCTCCTGCAGGGGCCACCAGGTGTGTCTGGAGATGCAGGACCTTGCAGTGCCTGTATGCTGGGAGCTCCCCGTACCCAACAGAGTACCAGGATCCCCCTCCCTAGTCCTGAGAGGCAGACATGGCCCTTGGGCCGCTGGCTGAGGCCTGCACTCGTGCTGCCGTCCTGGGAACTTGCCGCCCACCTCGGCTGGGCTCTGCCCAGGACCCACTGCCAGACTGCAGACAAAAGGCAGAGCAGCAGCAGGAGTGAACTCTTGAGGACAGAGCTGGTTTCCATGGGGCCTCTGCCAGGGAAGGGCCAGGGCCCTGCAGGCTCTTTGAGCCTTGGCCCTTTCTCTAAAAGGTGCTGGTGGACATTTAAAATCTTCCTTCAGACGTTTAAACGTGTAGACTTGAAAGAACAAAATAAAAAGCACACATATAGATTGCTCCAGTGCTCCCCCCTGCCAACTAGGACTGCGAAGTAGAAATTAACCTAAATTAGGAAGATAATTGTTCCTGTGTTAATTGCGGGTTGTCTTCTAAAGCTGTTTGCATTCTCCAGGCCCCAGCAGCAGGCTGGCTGCAGGCCCTCCTGTGGGTGAGTGTGCGTTGGCACCCTTAGAGCCCGAGTTCCCGGAAGTGGGGCCCAGCTTCAGTGTTTCCCCCACTCAGCTCCAGCTGCAGCTCCATGGACAGACCGTGACAGGATGACCTTCACCTTAAAATCCCACTCCTGGCCTCTCCTATCCCCTCGGGCCCCACCCTACCTGGCCCTTCAACACAAGCGACATAAACAAACAGCAGTCTATTTTCAGGGTGCCGGTTGGTGTCACAGCTGTTGTGGCTTGTGCGCGTTGGCCGGCAAGGCCCTCCTTGGCCCTGCACCTGCCCCAGATGCCTGCACTTGGCCTCAGCCAGCCTGGGCTGGCCCTGGCAGACAACGATGACTTGCAGTGCTTTTCTCGCCGGGGCTCTTGGTTTTCTCCCGACGCTGCTTGAGATAGGCCTCCCAGTGAAGCTGTGCTGAGCAGAGCCCCGGGGGGACTCAGCTGGGGTCCTTGTTAGGAACTCGGTGTCTCTGAAAGCCCGCTGAGGAAGCATGGTCATCCTGTGTGGCACATAGCGCCTGGTGGAGGTGGGCACTGTCTTCCAAGTGGGTTTTCTCCTGTTTTGTTTTTTTTTTTCCATTTTCTTACTGCCCAGATCATTTATTCTATCAGTCACTATTGGGGAAAGCTTCTCAAGTGAAAATCTCGACCTCAGTCACCCCTGTGCCGGGAGTGAACAGAGTGAGTGCCTCCAGGCATGTGGTGTGGCTCAGGGTACACTGGGGCGTGTGCATGAGCAGGTCAGCGACTGTTCCGGGATGCTCTGCCTGTCTGCTGGTTTTGAGGATAAAGCTCAAATCCTGTCCCTCCAAAAGTTTCTTTCAGTGACACTGGAGGATCCCTAGGTCTTTAATTTACCAAGAACCCTTCTCCCTCAACACACAGAAAATGAAATGAGCTTGCACTGCTGCTGGGTGTCCTTGTGGACACTGGTACTCGGTGTCCACATCACTACTGCTGGGTGTCCATGCCATTGCTTGCATCCCTGAAGTCCCTGTAGCCCAGGCTTATGGCCCCGAATCTAGACCAGTGTCCAGCTGGGAGCCGCTGAGGGCTCACTGTGTGTCAGGTGTGGGACAGGTCTGCTGTGCAGTACCAGCCCTGTGCTCTTACTTCATTCTGTGGTGTCTCCTCCCACTGTGTTCCAGTGTCCTCCAGGGAGGACTCTTGTCCATTTTTACATTTGTTACTGGGGAAAAAGTTGTTACTTGAGAGTGCTTTACCTGCTGACTTGGATTGGAAGTACACGCACGGTGCATTAATTGAGAGGTCTATGCAGAAACAGCTCTGAGTGACACCAGCTGAGCCAGAACACAAGGCTTTCCTTTTTTTCTCACTACTTTTTGTTAAAAACAAAACAACAGCCAAAACCTTCCTTGCTTCAACACCATAAAGATAAGTCGGTGTATTTTCTCTTAAAGCTTTTGAAATTTTGTCTTTCGTAGTTGAGTCTTCGGTGTTGGTATGCAGAGCAGGGTTAGGATCAGCCCAGTTTCTCTCCCCATTTCCTAGCATGTGAGTTTCACCTTCCTGCAGGTGGCCATGCACCCTGCCAGTGGGCTGTCTCACTGCCATCCTGTCTGTGTGCAGGAGCCAGGCGTGGGGTCTGGAGTTTGGTCTGTTCTCCCTCCAGGGCCTTGCGCATGCCCTCAGCATTGTAGGGCCCTTGGCCAGCACTCCATCCATCCCCCAGTAGTCACACAGCCATGTTCCTCTGCAAAGCCCAGGCGGATATTCACAGGCGCTGAGCGGAATATTACGAGTGAATTTGGAGAAAAACTGGCATCTTTAGAGTATAGTTGTGTGGCGTTTCTTTCTATCAATTAGGTCTCCTGGGGTATCGTTCCATAGATTTTTGTAGTCTCCATAAAGTGTTACACAAATTTATTCTTGGATTGATTGCAGTTTGTTTTTCTGTTATGGACAGTATTTTTCTTTTAAATTAAGTTTTCTGTTTGTGGAAATGCAGTTGATGTTTGTATTTTTTTTCTATCCAATCACTTTGCTGTTTTAATTTCTAATCATTTTTCTATGACTTCTTTAGTTTTTCTAAGACAAAGGCTAATAATGGTTGTGGTGACAGTTTTGCCTCTTCCTCGGTGCTAATCTGTCTTCCCAGTCTCCCAGCGCTGGCCAGGAGTTCCAGTTTGACCCTGTGCAGGGGCAGATTTGAGCATCCTTGGGCACCTGGGGCCTCAGAGGAACGGTTTGTCACATTGCCCAGGGTGCAGGATGGACTCTCTTTCCCAGGTTAGTGTCACAGTGACCACGCCTCCTGCGCTGAATGCTCTCCTCGCATCTGTTGTGATGATAGGCCAGTTTCTCTTCCGATTTTTAATGTGAATCATACCTGTAGACTTTCCACTGGCAGACCTCGCTTGGCTTCTGGTCACAGACTTAGCTGGTTTCTGATTAGCACAGTTGTTTTATATTTGTACAGATTAGGTCTGTAGTACTTAGGGTTTTTCATCCTGTTGAGTTGTGGGGCCTGTAATTTTCTTTTTTTGACATCAGTTTTTTTATGCTTTGCAGAAGAGTCTTGAGAAAAGAATGATTAATTACTTGAATATTTGGGAAAGTCCACGTCTAAGATTATTGGGGGTTGATGTTTTCTTGGTGGTTAGATTTTGTAGCTGCCTAGTAACTTTAATGGTTACTGACGGTCTAACTTCATAATTCTTGTAGTACCAGTTAAAAATGATCTTTTAAGAACTTTTCGTGATTTTATTGTGATGGAAGTTTTCATGATTTTTTTTAAATCTTTCTAAGTCTCTTCTGGATTTGTAGTTAAGTACCTTGTTTCATTCTTCACATTATTCTTTCTGATCAATCTTTATTTTTTATTTTTTTTTTTAAGAATCAACTTTTGACTCCATCGTCTTCTTACTTATGTGTTCGCTCTTTCGATAATAATCCCCCCTTTATTTTCCTTGGCTTAATTCTGGAGTTCTTTTCGGGCATCTGAGGTGGGCATGCAGCTCCATAATCCTCAGCCTTTCTTCTGTTACAGGTAGGTGCCACCGGTCCCACAACTGTGGTCTGAGCTGTGTAAGGCAGGCCCCCCTGGTTAGCGTTGT
>RJWT010018516.1:0-18818 GCA_004365215.1 Cuniculus paca
GACATTAGAAACTTGGAGGAGGAGTTTGGGTTTAAAGATCAAGAAGAATTCTTTCCTCATAGTCTACGTTTGTGGGAGTAAGGGAAACTTTGTAGAATTTGTGCTCATTAGAAAGTTAGTTAATTCAGGCTGGCAATTTAGCTCAGTGGCCTAAGTGCCTGCCTGGCAAGTGCCAGATCATGAGTTCAATCCCCAGTGCTGCCAAAAAAAAAAAAAAAAAAAAAAAGAGAGAGAAAGTTAGTGAGCCTCAAGGAGAGATAATACAAATGGGGAAGAAAACTATTTTAATTCATCTGGGCACAATGAATAGATAAGTGATTTTCTTTATAGTTTTCCACAGACTTTTTAATTCAAAGTTATGATTTTGGGTCTTATTTATTATATGTGGATTTATTTCTAAGATTAGAAATTTTGCTCATAACTTGTATATGACTTGAAATTATCAGTGTCACAGTAACATTAGCATATATTACTTTACAGTCATCAGAACTTTACTGTGTGCAAAGTTCCTGTGCTCACCTCCTCATATGTGGTGAGGTGGCTGCTCTGGAGAAAACAACTAATAAGTTATAAAGCCTGAATTGAGTCCCAGGGCTGTGAATAAATGCTGTGTTTCTTTCGTTTCATCCTATGCTACCATCAGATAGTGTATCCTAGGCTAAGAAAGTTCACCACGTTTATGTGCATGTCCTGTGGCATTTTTTTTAACTCTATGGCTGTACTTCTTTGGACATAGCATTTTGGATCTTGGCTGGGCACCCAAGAATGAGGAATTGATGGTCATTGGCATTGAAGTGGGGAAGATCGGGAAAACTATTTTCTACCACATATTGGAAGAGTGAAAAAAAGTGAGTGTCTCTTTAGTAGAGAGGAGTCATTTATCCACCATCCTGGATTTGTATCCCTTGTGGAAGAGCTCCTTCATCTAGGAAGAGATGGCCAATGTGTCTGTAGCAGACAATGTGAATCACAAGGAGAAAGCTAGCTCTCTAAAGGGGAAACAAACTCCTGATGAGCAGGACAGAGAATTCACTGGGCCTGAATCTGATAGACAAGGGACAAAACATGCCAAAAAAGAAGTGGTGTCCAACAAATATCACCCGATTTGAGATGCCAGATCTTTAGACACTAGGAAGACTCTATCAGTTCATCTCTGAAGAATGCTTTAATAATGTACATATTCCAAATACTGAAGTTTCCACTGAGGCAAGGTGATGTATACAAAACATCCCTTATAACATCTCTGTAAAATTTGCTGTAGTTCAGGCCAGTCAAGCTGCCTTTGACACTGATCATAAAGTTAACAAAAACAAAAGGTTATTTTATGAAAATCTGTGTAAGAGATGTTAGAATGAGTGTCTATTAAACAATTAAAAATACTAATTATCAGATTGTACCCATATATAAGAACCAAATAAGAAAATGGGCAAACTTGCTAAGTTTACTATTTATTTTTGTTAAATTATGAAATCTATTATCTCAGATCTGAAAAGTCTTGTCTCTATTGGACCTATAAATATTTCACTAATGTTAGAGAAAATTATGAAAGAATATTTTAATTTTTTTAAAATTTGAGATGGAGAGTATATATTCAATTTGTGAGACACAAATTTTGCTGCAACTACTTAGCAATGCGATACAAATGTGAAAACAATCACATATGATAAGGCTTTGCTCTAAAACACTGTGTTTGTAATAGACAAAATATAATTTATTACAAAATAGAGCACATATATGGGAAAATCCATGAAATAAATTTATCTTGTAATAAATTCTTCTAGTGTTAAAGAAATACAACATTTCCAGTATCCTAATATGTCTTCTACCCAAGGTAGGTAGCCTGATCCAATCATGTATGTAACCACCATCTTTAATTTTCTTTTCTTTGTAGTTATAATAATTATGTATGTACTCTAATAAATACAGATTATCCTTAAAATCTTAATGTCAAATTAAAACTTTTAAAATTGTTATTGTCTAGTAAGTCTTACATAAATAGGTCACATTCCTGGTAAGATTATGGAACGATACATAATATATTTATTATTCATCAGATTACTACTCTACTGGAACTTCAAAGCAGGGGAATTGAAAAGCCAAGGTATAAGTTTATGAAAGGATTTTTCAGGGGTACAGAGCTCTGTATGACATATCTCTCGTTTTTATAAGTTGTGGAGATGGGCATCACAAGATTTGATGTGATGACAGAACCCATATTGTGAATATAAATCATGGGACCACCTCTCTTCTATATGGTAATATAATGTTCTTTCACTTTTTATTTACAAATTCTTTGTGTCCTGTTAGACTAAGAAATAATTCCATTAGTGGATGGTCTATTCTGGGACACATATAGTGACAAAAACAAACATGTACTCAGAATTGATTGTCTTTGCTATAGACTAAAACTTTCTGATTTAATCAATTATTATGCATTTTTTCCTGAGCATTAGCAATTTATCAGACTACTGAGTCTTCATGGACTTGAATTTGGAAATGGTGCGTAGATGTCTGAATGCCATATACAAAGAATAAGTTGATGACAAATTCTGATATTTGTTCATGCTCTTAAGGATGAGTTTACTGTCGAGAGTTAGGAGAGATGACTTGGCATATATTACCATGACTGTCAGCAAACTCTCTCATTTATTTTCAATGCTGTGTATTTAAGTAAATTCTAGCTTCATAGAAATACTGGTGAATATTAAGTTGAGAAGTATAATAATGAATAGATGTGACTTAATGAATAGATAAGTGGCATAATGCATAGTTGAATAAACTAAGTCATCACTATGACTAAACATATTCTGCTTTCACTACAATACCAACCCAATAAATTAACACTAGAAATTGTTATATTGTTTTTATCCATATTTTCTACTGGATATCCAGTGTAGGAAAATATACTACAATGGAAAAGAAAAATTGGTTTTGAGTAGACAAGCTTAATTTTGAATCCTGGCTCTGCCATTATCTGTGTCATTGCCGGGTCCTTATTTTTGTTTTCCTATCACAGATTACTATCTAAGTTTGATACAAGTAAGAGTTAAGACTTTACGTATTCTTCACAGTCTATGAAACATTTTATTTCATATGCTGAATTATTTGCCAAAAATTATATTTAGTTGAAGCACAATATACAACTGTTGGGGCTTTCCAATAACTATTTAAATTGCTTGATCCACCTAAGAGGTAATAGGTTTCTCCCAAAAAGGTTTAACATGGTATACACTGAAGAACACTAGACAAAGGTGCAGTACAGTTTTAGGCATTGATACAAGGAATACAAATTTATTTATATTAAGAATGTTATGTAAAGAGACTATAATTGACTGTTTCATATGAGGTGAAATGCTGAAAATCATATTAAAATTTTATACCCACTGTTTGAAGTCAGCAACGTTTTATTGCCATAGAGTAATCACAAAAGAACATGAAGTAAACTATGAAGACAAAAAAAGCATTCTTTATTGTTATTAAACAGCTGATGTTTTATAAAAACCTTTCCTTTGATTGGCTCTCACAATAGGTGGTTTTTAAAATGATGGTTTCAAGAAAACCTCCTAAAATATTTAATTTTTGTCTTTAAATTGTTATGTCATAGCTTGTAATGAATTTCTCTAATTCTCAGGAACTTGGGCCCTGACTGAGAAGAGGCTGAGTTTTTCAGTATGTAATCCCATTTCATTAATCCAATGTGGCTGTCTGATATAATAAGTTTCTCACATAGATGACATAGAATAGTTCATTGCTGACTTCCTGAACTAAATAATTAAATGCAGTTCTTTAGAAGAATTCAGTAAAATATCACTTGTTGACAGTGATGACTTTGAATTTGGCTTGAAATAAGCAAATTAAATGAAATGGGAGAGCATAATTACTAGTCAAATTTAAGCTCACGTTTTATTGACTCTAAAGTCATTAAAATAATTATGATAAAAACTGACATGATACAGTGATGTGAAGAAAATTAGCTTTTTATTGGGTCCTTTTGATAATTTACTATCTGACACATAGGTATATTCAGAAATAAAGGTATATTGCTTTCATGATTTCTTAAAAATAATTTAAGACAATGTTTTTTTCATACTAAATTATTATAGTTCCATATTATTATAGTTCCATATAGTTCCTTTAAATTTAGGAGATAGTTTAATAATCAGTATATCAAACTAACTCACTATAGGTATGAAAATTAAGTCTCAATTTTAATGTCAGTTGCCTAAAATGTACACATAACAAGTACAGAGATTTTCAAATTTGAAAAAAAATCTATAAGATTAAAAAATAGGATCAGTCTTGCCTTTAATGAATAGGTCTTTAGTATACTTATTCTGAAATTATATCAACTGGAGAAAGGCAACATATTTTGAAGTTTATCAATTTATAAAGTATTCTCCATTCATCATTCCTGAGCCTTTTTTTCCTGCAATTTCACCGGTTAGTGCATGAAATTTAGATTTTTTTTATTTCAGATTGTGTTGCTTACAAGCTCTGTGACCTTGGCCAGGTAGTTTGATTTGTCTGTCCCTCAGTTTTCTTTCTCCCTAAATAAAAATAATAGATTTGAAGATTAAATATATTAATGTTTGTAAAGTATTTATTTAGCAGAGTCCAGAAAATGACAAAATAGTAAATATTTTTATCATATGCATAATCATCATCATGATCATTATCACTGGCATCATTGCAAATTTTTTTTTTTTTGGTACTGGGGCTCAGATTCACAACATCATGCTTACCAGGCAAGTGCTTGAGCCAATGAACTAAACCCCCAGCTCCACAAATTCTATCTTATTTAGTATAGTCAAACATTTCCCCAAAATCATTCATCATTTTCAAGTGAAAATGTGTATTTAGAAACTACATGGTGGACTGGGGGTTTAGCTCAGTGGTGCAAGTGCTTGCCTGGTAAGCACAAGGTCATGAGTTCTATCCCCAGTACCAAAAAAAAAGAGAGAAAAGAAACTATAAGGCTCAGTTTGCTTGATGGCAACATGATCCTCAGAATATGGGAGTCATTAGCAACTCTTACCTTTTCCCAAATCTTTGTTCCTGCTTCAATAACTAATTGAATGAACCAATGTTGATAATATTAATTCCGAATTTTCTTTTACTTACTCGTTTCTTTCAGTCTCTATTTCTCTAAGTATAATCTAATTTCCCACTGTTACTTAGATGACTTTTCTAAAACTTAGTTTTAAACTTTAGTTTCTAAAACTTAGTTTATCTTCTATTCTCTTATGTTACCCATTCATATTTTTTTCATAAAATTTCTATAGAGATTTATCAAAAATTAAGATATTATCTTATCACTTCCCTCCTTGGTGTCCTCCAGTAAACTTCCTTTACTCATAAAACATAGGACATGCTCTTCAGAAGAATGTGAATTTCTATCAAGATAGTTTTCCATAAATTATAGTGAAATATTTTAGTTCTGTGAACATTCCATTTCAACCTATGCCTCTGTTAACTCTGTGCTTTTTCTCCAACTATCTTTGCTTTTGTGTGTAATATACTGACACCCACATAACAGAGTTAAAAATTGATAACTCAGCCTCTGGTATAATTTTTGTGTCTTACATGATCCCCCTCTTCTTTCATTATGTGAATGCTTAAATATTTATTTACAAGTTTGGCATCCCTGTTGCTAAGGTATTTTGACACTTGTTAAAATAATAGCAAACTAATCCTGCTGGATTAGAGGTTAGTTATATTGCAGTGCCACAGAGGAAGTTAATGGAACTTCAAATTGGAATATAGCAAAGATGTCTGGAGACTAAAGAAAGTGAATAGCTCAATGGATAAAATATTAAGAAGAGACATCAAGGCTATGGAAGTTTTTCCTAAACTGACTTAACAGTATTTTTGCAAAAACAGGTAGGATGAATATAGTATTGGATCTAACATGGAGGCCTAGTCTAAGGAGGTTCCAAGGAATCTGTTTATAATTTGACCTTGGAGAAACTTTGTTAATATTAGACAAGACTTTCTTTGAGAATTGAGGTTTTCCTTCCTGTCTTTATCATGAACCTAAGAGTGCTCAGTAATCTGCAGATATTTAATAAGTATATTTTCAATGAATACTATTCTTCTCAAATAAGGTCAGTATTTGGGATTTCTGGCTATACTGAAGGCTACTCGAGGAGCTATATCCTTTGCTTATATGTCCGATTGTTGCTTATATTGTCCAATACATATGGTTGCATCACAGTTAAAGAATCAGTATGAGGGCTGAGGATCTACCTCAGCGGTCTAAGCGCCTGCCCGGCAAGCACAAGGTCGTGAGTTCAATCCCCGGTGCCGCAAAAAAAAAAAAAAAAAAAAAAAAAGAATCAGTATGTTCTGCTTCAGATCTCCATCTTGTTCTTGATTAGCTGTGGTTCTTTCAAAGCAAAACTATTGTACTGTATTGTATTGTATTTCGAATGGTTCACACTTGTATATCTAGTTCAAACTTTATGTAAAATATTTGTGAGCTGGATGGCACACTGAGGTTAATATTAACTGTTCTATCTGCTCTTCTCCAAAGCACTCCTTTAATGTCTGCTGTATTTAGTGTCAATTTTTAAAAGTGAGTAGTTAATAATTTCTTTTTTTATGGGATAATATTGTTTCAGAAAGTCTAGGATAAGGAATAAAGACAATAATTTAGAATTAACACTTCCATTCTTAAATTCTTTTCTTGTAAATTCTTTATTGAAGTTTAAATTATATGAATGCATACAATTTAAGTGTCCTGATAAATTATTTTCCATGCTAATATATGCATAAACACTTTTCAGATGAAAGAATAGGAATATTTCATCAATTCAGCATACTTCTGTGTTGCACATCAGTCAGTGTCACAGATCTAAATGTAGCACAATCCCAAGGACTGTTTTGTCCCTTATGGCAACAGATTAGTGTTTCCTATTACAGAAATCCATAATGTTACAAAATAGTGTGCTTTCATTTTGAATATGACTTCTTTCATTGAAATTATCTGTGAGATTAAAAATTTTGTTACGAGTACCTGTATTTTGGTATTTTCTTTGAGCATTCTGTTTCCTTATAATAGCAGTGATAAGTGAATATTTGGGTTGCTTTTAATATGTAACCATTGTGATTAATGATGCTATGCATATTCATCAGCACACTTTTGGTGGACAAGCATTCATTTATTTCGAAAATATACCAGGATGGAATTTCCAGGTCATAAGGCAGATTGTTAGCTTTTGCAGTAGTATGTTTTAATCCTTTTTCCCCCCTTACTGTATCAGCTAATACTTGTTAAGAACATTTAAAATGTGGTCCAAACTTTTTTCCAATCTTGGGAAAAATGTACACATTTGAAAATTAAACTGCTTTTATTCAAATTTTCTGTAGATGCAATTTACTGAAATAAGCAATATTTAGTGCCATTTTGCTTATTTTCTTAACGTGTTCATTGCAAATAGGTGTTGAGTTTTGTCAAATACTTTTACAACTCTTTCCATTCCTACTAAAAAGATTTTTGCATTCTTTTTTATTTTTATTTTATATTTATTAAAAAATTCTAAACACATTGTTCAGTTTTAAAACAAACCTAGACTCTGTAGTATTGTACATTTTATCATTTGCTATTTTCGATTCGTGAGTGCATTCTTTATGATTGCTTCACATAAATTCATAAAATTAATTTATCTTCAATGTTCCTGTGTTATAGAAATATCAGGTTAAAATGTGCTCCTTTCTTTAAAGGGAAAATTTTGTTTATTTGATCTTCTAAAGTAAATTAATTAATTCTCTCCCCTTGTCTACTGTCTGGAAAATTTAATATAAAGTTAGTATTATATTTTCTTTAAATATTTGAAATATTTTTGACAAAGATAATTATTTGTGGAAAGATTTTAACAAAATGTTTAATTTCATGTATATCATATTGTTTGATTTTCTATTTCTTTTCAGATAAATTTTTTAACTTTAAATGATTAAATTCTACTTATACCTGAAACTTTATGAAACATGGAAGACATAACTCACATGATATACTTTACACTTAAAAGGTATTATACATTGAGTACATAAAATATTTTATATGTTTGTGTCATTTATATATACCTATATATTTATCCATGAAGATATACCAAATTTACATGTAGATAAAAGTACATATTTACCCATTTAATTATTCTTTCTTATTTTATACATTTTGAAGGTTCAGTCTTACATTATTTTCTTTGCCTGAACAGCTCCATTTAGGATTTTTTTCCTATTTTTGTGCCCCTGACAATGAAGTCTCTCAATATAACTCACACAATAAATTTTTAAGATTTTATTAAAATCTGGGGCCATGTTTTAAGAAATACATTAAGCACTGGCTTTTGATTGCTTCCTTAACCAATAGTATTCAGATTCAATGATTGATACTAAAATATGAAACAGTGGTACTAATGACTGAGGAGTCTATGAATTCTTCACTATCAGGAAGATCCCATTGCAAAGAAACTCTGAAAGTTATCACCAGTTACTCAGGAAGAGACCACAGGAATAATCACATCTTAGTACTTACATAACACATACCTAGTACAGTCTCATTCTAAAGTAATTTTTGTTTTTCTTTTAACACTTTAAAAATGTCCCTATATTCTCTCTCTTCTGTGGTTCAACAAGCAATATTCTGTATTATTCATCAGCTTCTTGTCTTTGGTTTTCTAAGTTTGAATATGATGTGCCTGAGTATGGATTCCTAACATTTGGAACTTTTTTGTGCTCGTGCGAGTTTCATAAATGTAGATATTTAGATATCTTTAATTGGATGGAGAAATTGGGTTTGTTAATATTTGTCAGAAGTGGGGAAAGCTCAAATATTTTAGGGAAAATATTATTTTTGATCTCTCATAGAGAAGAAATAAAATAGATTGTTCATTTTTTAACTTAAATGTTTGAGAATACCAGACAAATAATGGCACAAAATAGTAAAATGTATTTTCATGTGATTTTATTTTGTGGATATTGCTGAGAACTATTGTTATATAGAGGTGTCTGTTCTCATTTTATATTCATTTCATGACAGGATCTTCATTAAGAGATTTTATTATTGCAATTACCATGTGGTGTAGGTATTAGTAATGTAATTTTATATAAAATTGAGGAAGATATGATTGTAGTGTTTGACCATAAGCCATGAACCATAACAGGTGCAATAAAACCTTAGTTCAATTTCTGAGTCACTACAGAGTCTACTTTTCCTTGTTGCACATAAAGTGTGCTGACAGTAAATATCTGTTTATTTGAATAAACATTACATGTTGTGGTACATGGGTTGTTATAGTTTGTATCTGGATGAACCCGAAAAGCCTCATACAGTCATGGGAAGTGGAAATTTTGGAGGCAGCTGAATTAAGAGTTTGTGATTGGTTCATTGTCTAGTGTAGGGACTGGGGCTGTGAGTGCTATAACCACCTGAGGGTGGGTAGCTTGCATACTATATGAGAAAGGAAAAGAGGATTGCTTCTTTTCTTCTGCTCTTGTTGCTTTTGCTGTCTTCTGCGACCATGAGTGGTTGCCCTTCTGCTACACCACTCTGCCTTGGAGTCAGCTGATTATGGACTGAAACCTTCACACACTGTGAGCTAAATAAATCTTTCCCTTTTTAACACTGGGTATCAAGTATTTTGTTTCAGTAATGAGAGAGAAGTAACCAAGACACTGGTAAAGTCTTGTCTAGCTTTATTTTGGGAAAAAATAGAAGAGCTGACTTGTAAATCATCAATAAAAGAAGCTGTCATATGTACACCATAAAATGAAACTTACAGAAACTGAATACTGGAAATGTTTACTTACAATTTATTCATTTAGTGTTACCTGTTACAGTGGAAGAGAAAATTGGCTTTTTCAGGATGCCATATATGTTAGTGTGCTTTTATGTGAAAAACCTAAAAAAAATACAATTAATTCTATCTGAGCAAAATAGAGTTTATAATTTTAGGTTATTTTGTTAGATTTTGGTATTTTCAATCTTAGTATTTTACCATTATAGGCACTATGACTAGAATAAGCCTTATTATGACAAAATAAAACAGAATTTGTTACAAAACAAAATGTTAGAGTAGGACACAGTGTGTCTTATGTATTTGAATATTTTGAGTGTTATAGATAGTGGCTTAGGAGACTATTACTTTTGGAAACATCTCTCATTTTGTGAAAATCGGTGTATATTTTTGTGGGTGTTGATATCTGGCATCTTAAAAGATGTGATTTTTGAGATTATTTTTCTATGTCATAAATATATGTCATAATTTATAATAATGATACTACTACAATAAAGTCTAACATGTGACATTATAAATAGCTAATATATTGTGTCTGGATATGGGAGAAATTGTTGTTTGCCAGATGCTCTGCTAAGTACTTTGCATGTGGTGACTGATGATTTAATGAGAATTCTGAGGTCTCTATGACTTGATTAAAATAAGAAATATAAGAACAAGTACATTGTTCCAAATTATTGTTACATTACCACAAGAACTCAATATGTCAGCACACCCTGTTTCTAATATAAAAGGAAACGTTCTAATGAAGGGTGAGGACTGTGATGATTAATCTCATGTATCAACTTGACTAAGCCATGGGGTCTCCACATATTTGATTAAACAATATTCTGAACTGACTTGTAAAAGATCAAAAGAAGAATCTGTCAATGTCATTTGTGGAATGAAGCTGAAAAACTGAATTCTGGAATTGGTTACTTATTGTTCATTAATTTATTTCTGATACCTGTAATAGTAGAAGAGGTAGTTGACTTTTCAGGAATGTAGGTATGCAAGCTGTGGTTTCTCGGGGGAAAAAGCTAAATTAGAAATTCTTAAAGTGATTTGGGATAAAGTTAGCATTTGAATCAATAAACACAGTAAGGCTGATTTTTCTCTATGCTATGTGAATCATTCCATCAACTGAAGGGTTGAATGAATCAAAAAGTCTGACTTTGCTTCAAGTATGAGAAACATACCCCCATCTCGGTGTCTGGGTCATGTTTCTTGCTCTTACTACCTGTCCATCATCTGTAGAATGGGTCTTTCTTCTGTTTCCTAATTCTAAGGAGAGAGTCAGTGAAACAGTTCTCATCTTAAGTATTACAGGTTGCCAAGATAGAAGGAAAAAAATACTTTTCCTTCTAGAAGTTGTGTAGGTACTTTCTGTTCAAATTTCATTGATCAACAAAAATCACATGGGCAGTCTTAATTTGAATCAGAGCAATGAGAGTATTTGTTTACAAATGTTTTCTGATGATGACTCGGGTTATCATGCATTTATTAATGTACTTTTAAAAGAATTATTTTTATAATTAATGACTTTTGATAGTAAGTTGTGTTTCCTATTTTCATGGAAGAAATACAATTTTTCCAGCACTGTACACTTTAATCAGTCTTTTAAAAACAGATTATGAAATTTGTATTGATTACTGTATCTATTTTAGACTTAAATTTTTCTTAATTACAGTTCTCCTTGAGTTAATCTAGTTTTGACACGTATTTTTAAAATGATTGAAATGATCTTTTAGTTTGATATTTTAATGATATGAAAGAGTTATTCAAAACAGAGTTAATAAAGAGAGCTTTGAATTGTTTAGTATATATAATAAACTAAAATAAGTGGTCTGTACCTGTTTCGATTTCCAGTCCAAGTGAAAACTTCAGCAAGGACTGACCAACTAGCTCTCAGTCTCTCTTTCATTCCCAGCTTTACACTGAAGATGCTGTTTCCTTTATGAATATTCTATCTTTTGTATTTTTCTTCTTTTATTATATGAGTTTTCAATATTACTTCTAAATATTCTTCTTTCTTCAATAGACTTAACTGCAAAAAGATTGTGCAATGCCGTTTCTATGAATTAGATATCTGTGTTCACAAAAAAGGAGCCTAACATTTTGTCCAATACACTTTGAGAACTGTTTGCTGTCACCTTCTTTCTACTTGTTTTTCTACGTATTTTTCTTTAGTAATTCAACTTTCCTGATGTGTAATGTCTCCTCTACATGGCTTGATGTTTTTTCCTGAAAGAAAGCAGTTTTTATGTTGTGAACATGACATCAAAAACACTGCATTTTCTTTGCTTGAAATCTCAGACTCTAGACAGTTGCTGGACTGCAGTATGAATTACTGTAACTGAATACAAACTTTTTTTTTTGTATAGTGGTTCACTGATGATTGTAGGTTATCTACATTTTTTTCTCAAGCTAATACTATTAAAATATTAAAAATATATTTTAATCTAGTTTATCAGATTGAAATAAATTATATGAGACTATTGCTATAAATATGATTGTTTAGAATATCTATGACCTGAGAATCTTATTTTTCCATGTTAGTTCTTTTAGCATTTGTATCTGGTTATGTTGGTTTCCCACTTGGATTCCCTTAATTGGCGTGGCACTCCCATGTCCCACTTTCTGTGTAGTTTAGCTACTAAAAGTTCACACCATCACTCTTTCTGGAATAACAGCCAATGTCTACGGTTATCACCATTCTTGAATTTGTCTAAATGGTTATGCTGTGTGTCCTTTCCCCTCATGATATGGCTGATTGATGCTGCAGTATAACACTGGTACTCCTTACCTGTGGGAAGGATGCACTTACATTGCCATGGTTTACAACTTGTAAGTTACAACTTGTAAGTGGAAATATTTGCTGTATTCCACCCCCTGCTTTATGCTTTTTCTCCTAGCTTCTTGCAGATTTCTCCAAAGTCTATTTCTTCCATAAGACTCCTATCAGGCTCTTTCTGTAGGAAACTTAACTCAAACAGTATTTATAGTGTTTTCTTGTTCAGAAAGTATAGGAAACAAAATATCACCAAGGAGAATTCTAGCAAATCCCATATTTTGGACCCTGATCACTAGCACATTGTCTAGTGTATGTTAAATGTTCAAATATATTTGCTTAATTAATACAGAAGTGTCCTTTCATAGATGAAAATTAAATTTCAACATCCCCAGGTTTTTCTATGCTAAAACTTGTCCATGTATAAAAAAAAAAAAACTAAGGTTCTATACCAATAAAATTAATTCATATAAAAGAAGATAAGACTATCTTCCAGTAGACACTAAAGATTCACCAGATTAAAGCTGGGGTAAAATCTCCACAAGTTAAACATTTTAACTGATATTTCTTGAACACTAGTTAGAAGAATTCAGCTTAAATGGATGTCATTTGTTATCAATCTCTGTTTTCTTTTAATTCTAAGCTCTATAAGTGATACTGGAGGAAGGCTTATTGTGTACTTATCATGTACAATTTCCCTTTTACTCATTCTTCTTGCCTGGATGATTTGAAAGACCCATCATAACAAAGAACAAGCACAACATCATGCATTTCCTTTCTTTGTTGCACCATAATGGTTCTTTGGTCCTGGCTTGTTGTATTTGTGCTTCATTTTAAATAATAATAAAATAGATAAATTTCAGACAATGTTTACCAGCACCTTACATTTTTTATGTAACTGAAAACTTCCAAATATCATTGATGTAAACACAGAGTATTATTTTGGAAGGGTAACAACTACTGTGAAAAGCAAGGGAAATCTAATTAGATGTGACAGTCATAAACTTTTTCTGTTGTTGTGTGAAATGGCTAGTGTATCAATGATGAAAGGTATAGACTGGTACAGAAACTATTATCATGAGTCAGTGGCAGTCTTATTTGCTCCTGCTGGTAAAAATAGACAAAGCAGGACACAGGTTGGTGCTAGCATGTGACATTAACTTAGAAAATGCAAAGACTTTGTATTACTCTTAGCTTTTTACAATAGTAGTAGAAAATGAGCTATCATTTCTGATATGTAGCATGTCATTATAGCTATGCTAAACCATAGTTGTGTGATTTGCAGTAATATAATTTACTTTGCAGTAGAGCTGTAAAGAACCACTTAACTTTTGAGCTGTTGTTAATTAAAATAGAGGTATATTACAATTCCATTTTTCATCAGCTTACACATTATATATCAAAACTCTGTTCTGAATTTTGGAAAAAATCTAAAACTGTTCTCTTAAAGATAATTTCTATGTAACATACATAATCGTATGTCTTTGGGTGAAGGGAACATTTATTCTTGTCATCAGGGATTGAGTGTATGTTTTGAGGGAAATTCAATATTTATAGGATTGAATGTTATATTCAAAATTATATTCATACAATTCATCAATTGTTGCCAATATTTATGTAAGTTTTTTGAATTTTTTATAAATGAAAAAAACGTGTGATTTTTTTTCTTCCTATGAAAGGGACTAAAACACTTTCTTGGACAGTGTGATCATTTCACGTTATTATCTAGAGGATATAATCTAATTAGTGCATGTTTCCTGTTATAAAGATAGGAAGAACTGAAATTTTGAATGGGCTGCTTAAACAAATGTTTGGGAAAGGAGAAAGTAGGAGGATATATTTCAAATAGTACTTCCTCAAATATTGCTAATATCCATTACTAAAGTATATTTTATCAGCCATTTGTAATGAGTCTGTAATACATTGAAATGGGTGTTGCACAAAGTGATTAGTTTCTTAGTTTCTAAAAAATGTCCACATATCATTAAGTACAGTTAAAATCAAGTTGAAATAGGAATTACAAATTATTAAATTATTGCTATAGTACATAAACTCATTAAGTTAAAAAATCAATTTGTGTGAATATTAGAAGAAGACATTAGCAGAATAAAGGAAAATACTGTCATTAACGTTCTGAAGACATTTGTAGGGATTTCAAAAGGCCTTGGTGTTGAGAAGTGGTGGATCTCTTACATCAAACTGCATGGCTTCCCTTTGCTGGTGCACAGTTGTACTACTGTAAAGTTTGCTTTGAGCATCATTGGTACGAGTCACACAAGGAACAGAGAAACCATGTGAAGGGGTAAGAAACCCATTATGAGGCAGAAGAAGGAAAGAAAAAAGAGGTAGAGATATGTTTTCTTGAAGAAATTAGTTAAGAATGTAGGACAGAGGAAGAGGATTAAAGAGAAAATGTGTCCATCTGGGAAAACTTGTTGGAGACAAGGAAGATAGTGAATACACTTGGATAAATCCCTGCTGTGACTTTCATGAGCCGTATCAGTTCAAGAGGCACAGTAGGAAAAAGATGTGAAAGGAGGTCAGATGTTTGTTTAAGGAGACTTGCCTACATTAGGTAGTCAGTCCTCAGGAAATGCATGTCTAAGGTTTTGCTTAGATCCTTCTAATAGCATGCAATAGATTGATTTTCTAATTTTTTAAAAATAAATGATTTGACTACTGAAATTAGTAGTGGTTTCTATCAGTTCTGAAATAAAGTGGAGTTACTCGTGGGCAGTTTCACTGTGACTCTTTGCTCCTCCCTCTAAACCCTTAGCTCCATTTATTTCATGTAAGGCACATCCCAGTTTGGAGCTGAGTAGCTTATCTGTAGCTGCTTAGAGAGACAGAGTTCTCTTTTCATTTTGAAATAGTCTTGTTTTCTTTTGTTCAAACTTATAATTTATTTTTCTTAAAAAATAGAATTTTTTCCCAAGTATAATGTACTCCATTAGGAAAAAAATCCTATACCCTCAAATCTCCTTGAGACAAATTTGTCTTTCCCTTGATTAAAAGTCAAAATGCTACTAGATATTTCAAAGTCTTTTATTTAGCAAAGAGTATCTAAGAGACACAGCCTTAAGATTTCTATAAGCTGTTTTGTCAAGCTTAAAAGTCCTAAGGAACACTTTGCTTACTTCTAAAGGCTTCAAGGAGGCTTATACCTAAATAGTTGGTGATTTGCCTCAAGAACAAATTTTGATTATATCTTTATCCTGCCTGAGCAGATTTCTTACCTTGTCCACTACAGTTTAGAGAAGCTGAATTTTGAAAGTTTTGTTCTCTCATCCTACACATTCTGAGTTGTGATATTTCTTCTGTATCTCACTTGAAAACAAACTGAACAGTTAACTCATTCTATTCTTACCTTCTTACCTTACATAACTAAAATAATCCAGTTGCCAATTTCAACATTCTAGCTAGTTATATTCTTCACCAAATACTCTATCTCCTTAGGTTTATTTTTACTTTTTATACCATTACAAGTGAGTGTTGCCAAAATTGATTCCATGTTCACCTTTTGTCTAGTTTTCAATAACGGTTTCAATCTTGACTTTTTCTTCTGCCCTGTCTCCTCAGATGCCTTCCAGCTTCTGCCCATCATCTGACTGCAAAACAAGGACCACACATTTTATCATTATTTATTAATGACACCAGCTAACTTCCAGATGGCAATAATTATATTAGTTAAATTATGGTGAGATAAAAAAGTAACTTTGTGAAATAATATGGCTGTAGAAAACTACTGATCAATGATCTCATTTTCCTTTCCAGAGCTTGAATGAAGTGTTTCTTTTGACTAAATCAAATATTGTAAACTACAAGAAAGGTGATTCTGGGGAATATAGTTCCATCTGATCTTGGTGAACATAGTGTAATCCCCATAAATTAGATCAGTTCTAAGTTGACATATTGAAATGGATCCATTAATCGAGGTGGTAAGAAAAAAATGGAATAATGTCCTTTGAAGACATGTATAAAGGGTTTAAGAGACAAGAAGCTTTAAGAATTTAAGAAAAAATTCTGTAATCTCTTGCAATTTCAGATTATGCAAATATGTGCAATAAAAAGGGTAATTTCTACAGTGTGCTTTATGATTTTAGAAGGACTTTATGTAAAAAAGTAGATTTGGTATTTAATATGATTAGCTTCACAGTAAATCTGATACATTAAAAAAAAGCATGAGCTGAGCATGGTGGCACTCTTCTGTAATCAAGTGCTGGGAGGCTGAGGCAGGAGGATCGTTGCTAGTTCAAGACCAGTCTAGGCTACAAAGTGAGCCCAAAGCCAGCCTGAACTGCATAGTGAGACCCTGCCTCAAAAAGACAAAAAACAAAACAAAACAAAATAAAACAAAACAAAACAAAACAAAAGCATGAAGTAAATAAATACAACTATACTGTTAGAATATTCTTATATTTTTTATGAAGTGTTAACATGTTAGCTCTAAAGGGGTTTTGATAAATTACTGATACATATTTGTATTTAGGAAAATCACTAAAAATAATATTGCAAGTATAGCTAAAAAGTAATAAACGAATAATCTGGAAATAATTGAATGTTATTTATCCCCAAAGTGGTGGAAAACTGAAATAAAAGAGCAACAACATAAAAAACAATAAGCAAACAATGAGATAAGCAATAAAAGGAAAGTTACTTAATGTAAACAATATTGGTAATAATATTATCATATTTCTATTTATTTTATTGTGTATTTTGGATTTTATGAGACAGTGTCTCAATATACAGTTCAGGTTGACCTTGACTCACTGTGTGTCTGAGACTAGCATTGTACTCCTGGTAATTCTTTTGTCACAGCCTCTCAAAGCTGGGATTACAGGAATTTACCACCACCCTTTCAATGATAATTATTTTATTGAAAAGAAACTATTCTAATCTAAATATTCTAGGAATTTGGCAATAGAATAAAGAGAATAGCTATGGTTTTCATATTAGGATTATTCCTTAATGTTAAAAACTTAAACTGACAATAAATTAATACAAATATATTTATTTTACTAAACATAAAAATAGTGACTTAGTGTCAAGCAAAATAATCTTTTATAAGGGATAAAGAACTCAAGAATATCTCAATGAAGTGCAAACTCTGAACAATTTTAAATCTGTATGTACCTAATAACAGCATGTAAATACATGAAGTAATACAACACAAGATAAATTTTGAAAAAGAAAATCTGAAATCTGAGTTCAAGATTATAATGTGTCACTTAGTAATTTTTGGAAATATCAGACAAAAAGATGAAAGGGATATAGAAGGTACTAATGAAACTATAACCAACTGACAACTGACAAACATTGCCCGCTAGTATATCACCTCTTATAGATAATATGCCTTTTTTTCTAGGGATTTTGTTAAGTTTATTATTATGTACTTTTTAGTAGACCATACAATAAATTTCATTATATTTGAAAGCATAGAAATTTACTGTACTATTTGTTACCTGTTCATAAAATAATTAACTTGGGATTCAATTATCAATAATTAAAGGATGCCTAGAAAACACATATACTTTAGAAAATTAAACAGTATTCTTTTAAGTACTCACTAAAAGAGGAAATCATAAAAGAATTTGGGCAATTTCTATTTTGAAAAGTTAGAAAATAAAAGGAATTCAATAAGAAGAGAGGAAACAAAAAGATAAAAGCAGAAATCCATGAAGTAGACAAGAGACAAGAGAAAATATATCAAAGCCATATTTAGCTCTTTAGAAGATTAACAAAATGGATATCATTAGTGAAATTCATCAGAAAAAGACAGAAAACTTCCTATGATTTATCAATATTGTGAATGTGATAAGGGTTATTATTACAGACTTTAATTTTTCCTTAGTGTAAGGGGAGGGTAAAACAAACTTCTCATGCCAATAATATATGAAATTGAAGAGAAAATGATAAACTCCACTTTTCTGATAAGATTCTGATACATAAGTCAAGCAAATAAAACTAGATAAAAAAGGAAGAATTAAAACTGATCACCTTCAGGTGTAACACAATTATTTACAAAGGCTAGCTTAATAAACACATAAAAATTTAAGTTATACTTCATCAAGCTTCATGTGCTCTTCTGTATAATGCCCATGTACATAATCTCTTTTCAAAAATAAGTACTCAGTAGTTCAATCTGAAACTCTAGACTTTTCTATTCACACATATCCATATACAACTGTATACCTAATTAGTTTTATCAACTATTTAGGTATTTGAATATATACATAGCTAAATTTATATTTTAA
>RJWT010018517.1:0-18818 GCA_004365215.1 Cuniculus paca
ACCATTTAAATGCCTTGGAAAACCTCAAATCTGGAGCCTGGGGTCAAAACCAAGGGTTTGATTTAGCTGTGAGCTGCCCTGCACGCGGCCACACCCACATACTGCAACTGCAAACCCACCCAGAAGAGGAATGCTCAAGCGCACGCACTGACGCACAGCTTGTAACAGGCGCAGCTAGGAAATGTTGAGGGCTAAGTAAACTCCGCTTTAAACAGTTTTGAAGGCTGCCGTGCCATGGATAAACAGCCCTCATCTGTGTCCGTGGGTTCCGCATCCCTGCATTTAACCAGTGTGACCAAAATACCATTTACATAGTATTTACAGTGTGCTAGGCACTCCAAGTAATCTAGAGAGGATTTAAAGTACAGGGGTGACGTGTGCACCTTATAGGCGAACACTATGTCATTTAAGGGACCTGCGCACCCAGGTTTTGGTATCCAATGGGGGTCCTGGAGCCAGTCCCTCGTAAGTACCAAAGGAAGACTATACTGTTAAATAGTGTGTATTATTACATAAAATAAGGATTTTTGTCCTTGTTCAAAGAGTTCCTTTAATACTAGAATTGTAAACGAGTTATTTATCCTTCCTGAGCCTATTCCCTCATCGACAAGGCCAATTCCTGTGCCTTGAGGTTGGTAAGGGTTAAATGACCTCAGCTTGAGCCCACACATGCTCAGCATGGTGTCTAGCAGCCAGTAGGTGCTTTATTTCAGCTCAAGATGTGGCAGCCACTAGTGTGAACAGAGCCATCCTGGTGAGGAGAGGTGGGCCCCTTCTGACCTGAAGCTCTGGGCCCTTCCCACTGCCCAGACAGCAACAAAGGCTAAGAGGGGCCCACCACTGTGTGATGTCCACTATCACCATCTGTGTGCAGTGCCCTTAAGTCCTCTCTGCCCACCATGCATTGTCCTTCTAGTGTGTCAAGAGGCATAGTGGGAGTCAGGGAACCCAAACATGGAATCAATTTCCACTGGGCTGGGAGAAATCAAGCCTCCAGAGGGAAGAGGTCCTCTGGAGGAGGTATCGGGGCAGTCGTATCTGCCTTTCTTGACAGACCCACTAACCAAAGCAGCTCAGTCCCAATGCCACCTTTGGTCACACTTCTGCTCTGCAATGCCTGTGCGAGCTGACCCAATCCAACTGCAGCCACAAGATCCCAAGCCCACAGATGTCAGCCTCTGGACAACTGTCTGCTTGCGCTGCAGCAGGACTGTCGGAAACCAGGCTCATAATACAACCCAATAGCAAGGATCAGCCGTGAACTTTACACAGTAGCCACTATCTCTCCTTTCGCTCCAGTGACATCACTACACACAACATGCTTCATTAATTTTAACACAACACACATGCCAAGTTCTTTAATTCATTTTATTTTTTACATAAAAAGTTCAGTAAAAATTGGATAAAGTAAAGTGATTTTAAGCAGTAAATCAATCTTATCAACAGAGCACAGGGCTGGCCAAAACCACAAGGCAGCCTGCTTTGGAATATTTACATGATAACAAATTAAACCTTGCAGGAGACCTTAAACCATCCTTACAAAGTCTTTCTGTGATCCTAGCACATAGAGGCTAAAAGCAAAACAAAAACCAAACAAAAACCAGGAAAAAAACAAATTATTTTCAATATATTCACATATACATTAAAATATAATACAGATCATAGGGTAAAGGGTCTCGGGTGGGGATGCGCATGGGTCTGTGCGCTGACAGCACCGCCGAGGAGGAGACCCAGGTTTGAAATGGGGTCGGGTTAGGTCTGGCCAGGGTCTTCCCTGGGCCACCACCTCTGATGGCCTCTAACCACACCCTGACAGTTCGAAACTAGGGGTCACTTGTAGATAGAGCTCATTTTGTGGCTTTCAGTTGACATCTGCAGCTTTGAGTTCCCAGGGTGATGTGTCATCAGTAGCACAGCCCCAGCAGTGGGTGGGGGGTGGGGCAGAGGCCCACGGAATTCTCCCAGAGCCTGGCCTGTCTGATCGCCCATCCTCCCACCCTGGCCCCACTGGTCACTCTAACTCCGTGTCCTCTTTGGGTTTGTAAACAGCCCCAAACTTCTGCATGTACTTCTTTATGTACTCCTTGGTTTTGTGTTTCACATTCTCATTGCACTCCAGATCCTCAGGGTTCTTACAGTACTTCAGCTCCTTGTTCATGACACCATGAGTCAGCTGTCCAGGGCACAGGAAAAGAGACCACAGCTCCCGTCAGAGTGGAAACGACGTGAGGGAGAGAACCCCCGCCTGCGCTTCTGGGCCCTTGTCACTGAGACTTGGATTTGCATAATGGGGTGGACTGGGCTGGCTTGTGGCTGGAACCACCAGAGACTCAGCACTTAAACTTGCTTAGAGAACTACTGCCCTTAAGTAGGTACCACTGCCCCCCAGCCCTGGCATCTGGGCAGTAAAACCACACTTTCTATGACAAAGGGGCCATCCTATAAGGAACACAGATTTGTCAAGACACCAAAAGGCCAGCAGCAGTGGAGTACCTTGCGAGCTAGGTGTTTGAAATCCTCAGTTGTGGTGATTCTGCCTACTTTGCAGTCAGGTTTCCGGTAAGGGTTCAGGCACTGGACGATGAACTGAGACATCTGCAGGCAGAAGAAAGGGAGCACACTGCTCAACAGTACAGAGCAGGCAAGGGTCGTGCTGAAGGAGCAATGAGAAAAGGCAGCAAGCGTGGCTGGCCAGTGCGTCCCTCTTCTCCCCTCAGGATGGCTGGCCCAGACAGTGGGGTGCTAGCCAGCCAGTGAGCCTAAGAGAAGAGCCTGGCTCTGCCTGAGGAGGGAAGGTACTCTCTCGGATGGACTGAGGGACCCTGCAACAAGACTCTCACTGTGGTCTCAGGTTTCAGCCACCTTAGTCTCCCTTGGCACAGGAGACCGAGCTAGGTTCCCTGTTCCCAGAGGTAGGACAGGTACTCCAGAGCTACAAGCAGTCTCTGGAAGTCCAAGAACCCCTGGTATATTGTCCTCAAAGGTCACTAAGAGTCTGGAAGGACTACCCTTTGCTCGCTCCATATCACAGCCATGGAGCTGATGGAGAACGGTATGACAGCCAGACTAAGACAACTGATGGCAGGACGTTTCTCTTCCCATCACTGCCAGGGTCCTTCCCCGGGCCATCTCTGTAGGGTTTATCCTACCCAGTGGCTCTCAAAAAGGGCACGGACCTCTGGAAGTACTGTACTTATGATGTGTCTAAGATCACAGGGAAGGGTCGGGGAAACAGCTCAGTGGCACAGCATCTGCCTGGCAAGCACAAGGTAATGAGTTTGATTCCCAGTACCAAAAAGAAAATATCACAGGGGACAAAGGGAACAAAGAGGCCAGTGACAGCTACTTTGCCACTGAGCTTTCAGGCACTGAAAGGAAAGACTGAGGCAGGCACAGTGGTACATGCCTGTAATACTAGCACTGAGGAAAGCTAAGGGCAGAGGATCACAAGTTACAGTCCCACCTGGACGACTTTATGAGACCCTGCCTCAAAAAATAAAAAAGGCTGAGGATGTAGGTCAGTGGCAGAACACCCCTGGTTGTTTGATTCCCAGGACCACCCTCCACCTCCCACCCCAAAAAGGGCTAAAAGGCTGCCTTTTCTCTATCCCTTGAGTAGGCAGCCACTAAATGGGACATCCAAGAAAAAAAAGTAGGATTTGAGCCCAAAGACCTGAGTTCTCTGTCAAAAAACATAACTTCTCTGAACCTTAAGAATTCTACCTCTGTAAGAATGACAAATCTCTGCCTTGCCTACCTCAAGGGCTGTTGTGGGGATAAAATAAGGTCATGGATGTAAAAGTGCTTACACAGTGTGAAGGCCCACCCCAAGGTGCTGTCACATACAACTGCACAGTCAAATCACAGAAGTAAGGGAGCACCCGAAGAGAAGACAGCCTAACACTATTATCTAGCTTTCCTCTGCCTTAGAGGCTATGACGGCCGACAGTGAAACAGGTCAGTGTGGTCTGAGAGGGGGTTCTGTCAAGTCACTAAGAAATGGTGGAGGGGTTCTCGATGGGAAGAGCAGCACTTACGCAACACATAAGGTAAGTCTTATGTTCTTGCCCGTCTTGGGGCAAGGGAAATGCTGCACAGACTTAAAACAAGGAAGGGCAGGGCTCTACCAAACCTTACCTCTTTTCTGAATACTTCTTTGCTTTTCTTAGCCAGCTCACTGGAGGTGTCTGCTTCTGCTGTCTTGGGCTTTTTTGATGTCTAGAAATGGAAAAGCAGTGCTGACGTGAGAAATCCGTTTAGCAATGCCTTACTATCCCCAGAATGCCCCTCACTCTGTGTTTTGTTTGGTTGGTTTTGTTGCTGAGACAGGGTTTTGTTACAGTTCAGGTTGGCCTCAAACTCACAGTGATTTTCCTACTTCAGCCTCCCGAGTGCTGAATTACAGGTGTGTGCCACCACACTCAGCCAGAATGCCCCTTTGCTCCTCCAGCTGAGTTACCTGAATTGGGATCCACTTTAGAAGCCTTGACCCAGGGGCGTGGCCTTCAATCACTTGGCTATTCTGTGTGAAATCCTGTCCTCTAGCTCTAACATCCCCCACTGAAGTCCTCTGAGTCAAAGCTGTATCCTTCATACAGGCGTACATTTCCAGCTGTGTCAGAGTCATTCTCTCTGCAGCACAATATTGCGTGACCTGGACCTTTATGTCCTTGTTCTGAGCTTTAGCTTCCCACATTGCCAAGTGAGGCCTGGACTCAAGGAACTCAAGCTCCCCCATCTCTGACATTCTAAGGTTCCAGAACAAAGGCAAATGTTCTGCTACAGGTGTTCTCCAAAAGGTGGAGCTGGCTATGCTCTTAGAAGACAGTCTTAGCACAGAGGACAGGCTCCCTGGAGGCTGGCACCTCTAGCTCAGGAGTGGAAAGACTAAGGGGTGGGTGTGTCAGCGGTGGCAATGGCAGTGGGGAGTCATGTTATTAAGTCAGTGAACAGATAAGTAGATGCTAAGACGCACAAGATGCTTGGTCCAAAGCTGGCAAGATAAACCTAGGACCACTCCCTTTCGGCAATGCTAGAGTAGAGGCTGACAGGCGAAGCTCTCTCTAACCAGGCCCTGCAAACAGGTGGTGAGCTAGTGGTCCTGACATTTAAGTCGTCTCCCCACAACTAGCTCTCATGCTCCTTCTCAGTAAAGGTGTTTTTTCATGGAAGAGAAGAATTATGAGCCTGCCCTTTTGAATACGAGTTACTGCAGATGGATTTAGAAGCTACAGTGGATGCTTGAGGTACTTCATACTTTTACTAGAGGCTTAGGACAGAAATTTTTGAGTCTTGCCCACGAATTCCCTAGTTCTCTTTCATTCATTCATTCATTTTGCCTTTGCTGAGACAGGGTCTTACTATGAAGTTCAGGCTGGCCTTGAGCTCACTTTGTAGCCCAGGCTGGTCTTGAACTTGCAACGATCTACCTGCCTCAGCCTCCCAAGTGCTGGGATTACAGGAGTGCACTGCCATGCCTGGCTCTTTCCTTCATTTTCAACAACAGCATGAAGGTTCTGGTGCTGAAGAAGCTATTCATTCATCTCCCTCTGCTCTTGACTGGCTCCCAAAAAATGTAGCGCTTCACTGGCTTTGGACTGGTATAAATCAGCTTTCTCTAATTTGTTATAACAGATTTATACATTTTCCATTTTTCTACTTATTTCAGTGGTTGTGGAAGAATGGAGATGAGAGGTTTTGGGGGCAGGGTAGAAAGGACACAGAGATCCAACTTCTGTTTTTGAAAACAAAAAACAAAGTCTTGTTTACACAAGTAACTATTTTGTATTGTTTTTGTTTTTGGAATCGGGAATCGAACTCATGACCTCATGCTTGCCAGGCAGGTGCTGTGCCACTGAGTCATATCCCCAGCCCTGCTTTTGTTTGTTGAGACAGGGTCTCACTATATAGTTCAGGTTGGTCATGAACTTACTATGTAGCCTGGCCAGCCTTGAACTCACAATCCTCCTGCCTCAACCTCCCAAATGTTGACAAGTAGCTATTTTGAAGCGCTGTGCTTTGAGTTTTTTCCAGTTGTAGAGTAATGGGTGCATTTCACAAGAAGACCAGTGATAGCAAAGGTTCAAGAATTATTTGAATAAGCCAAGGAAACTTCCACTTATCCCCTGCTGCTGTCTTGTAGATCTGAGATGTGAGCAGTAGAAAGGGGTATAAAAGTGACTAAGTATGACAACTATCTTAAGGGAGTACTGTGTACATGGGAAGGCCCTGCTTCCCTTTAATAGGACATGTGTTCAGAAAGCTAAATAAATCCAATGCATATTTAAAAGCTCTCATACTTGATCCCTGGTATAGCTGAGAAAGCTTTAAAAACAGGGCCATACAGCACAATCCACTGAGTTCCACCTAGGACAGTGGTGGCGAACCTATGGCACACATGCTGCACTCAGCTGTTTGTTACCACTGAAAGCTGTAAAAACATCGCCATCACTAGTCTAGGAAAACTCGCTGGGTCATTTTGAGCACTGACCAACTGAGCCTGAGAAAGGAAATGCTCAAATGAAGTATTCCCAGACTTACATCATAGAAATCATGAAACAAAATGAAGTATTCTTGGGAGTACCAAAATTTGTGAACCCTGCTTTTCTTGGTCTACAAATGTGATGGGAAGTAATATCAGAAACTAACATTTCTTCAAGCCCAGCGCCAAGCAAAGTCGTCAGATGAGAGGCTGAGTCACAGCTGAGGATTGCACTTGTTATTGATACAGTGATGCTTGGGACTGCCCCCACCCTCATTCTCAAAAAGTCCCATTTATAATTTTAGCATTTCTAACAGTATAACAGTAAAACCAACTGCTATTAACCTTCCCAAAAGTCTACTGACAATGAAAAATTGTTGACTTTATTTTTTTTTTGGTCTTTTTTTTCTGAGACAGGATTTCACTATGAAGTTCAAGCTGGCCTTGAACTTTGCAGCAGTCCTCCTGCCTCAGCCTCCCAAGTGCTGGGATTACAGGCATGCACCACCATGCCTAGCAACAATTAAAAATTGTACCGGACAGACATTAGACTGGACTGCTGGTCCTGAACATACAATAGCCTACTTCATAGGGTAGGGGACATTTATATACCTGTTTGTCAAGGGCTTTACTTAAGTCTGAAAACAACCAACAGAATAAAATGGGGGCTCTGCTATACAAAAAGCAATGTGTTTACACATCCTCGACAATAACTAGTTTGCCTTTTCTGTATGCTGCTCACATGGGGCTGCTTTTCTCTATGGGGCATCACTCGGTGGAACATTTTGGTCTGAACAGTGGCCAGGTGAGAGCACACAATGAAATAGACAGATAAAAGGGCCTGGCAGAAAGCCAGAGCCTGTTGCTTTTAGAAGAAGCTGACCTGCTGTAGCCTTTCTCTCTCTGTGGCATATCTGGATTTCCAAGAAACCTAGTGTGGATACAACAAGGGAAGCCTCAGTACCCTCACATCAACTAGGGTGAAACCTGAGTCCTGGCTTAGTGGGCAGCAGCCTTCAGCTTACTTGGTGGTTCTGGGACCCACACATACACTGTAATACAACAAATGCAAATCCATCTGTTATTATACAGACACAATAGGCCACGAAGTCCATGCACATAGGAATTAAGTGGTGTGGCCCGAGTAACAGAAATAAGCCCAACAAAGGACAGCAGAATATACTCCACTACTACTGTCTGTGAGTCACCTATTTTGGTACATGAACTGTCAAAGATACTCAGTGAGGAATGGAAGCCAGGCATGGTGGTGCACACTTAAAATACCAGCACTTGGGAGGCCAAGGCAGGAGGCTCGCTGTGAGGTCACCCTGGGCTACACAGTTCAAGGCCAGCCAGGACTACACAGTGAGACCCTCTCTCAAAAGGAGTGGCACCTTCTGGGTAGCACGAATCCAGAAGTAGAAGACAAAGTGGAGTTGGAAACCCTAAAAATACAGTTCAACCTCACTGCTACAATATGGAACATTAATTAAAAGCTTAAGAAAGAAGAACCTTGAAAAAATTAAAAACAACAAAAAACCACCTCAATGTATTATGTTTTGGAATTGCTACCACTTTCAGTAGCAGAAACAGCAAAGTAGCTATTTCCTTGGGTACATCTAGAAAAGGCTCCCAGTGCACCCATAATTTGTCAAGGAAAAGGGAAGAAGCGGTGAGAGTGGGATGAGAAACAGAAAGACTCTTATGGCCTATTCTAGTAAGTGTTTCAACACTCTGGACTATATACAAGCTCTATGTGCCTCACTCAGAGGGAAGCAGTTACAAAAACAAACCGTAAAAGAGCAGTGGCAAACCTACTATGTGTATGTTGCAGCAGGTGAGCCAAGGGGCTTCAATTGTTTTTTCTAAACTAAAACTTCAGTATTCAGGTTTAACTGAAGTGCTGGCATTCTGCAATAAATAAGTCTCAGTCTCTAAAAGGTTTGCCATCACTGCGCTAAACTAGTCTGGGCATGGTGGCACACATCTATAATCCCAGTTACTCAAGAGGCTGAGGTCCAGTCTGGGAAACTCGGTAACTCTGCCTCAAAATAAAAATTTTTTAAAAGGGACTGGAATGTAATTTAGCTAGCGGGAGGGCTCTGAGTTCCATTCCAAGTACTGGCAAAAACAAAACAAAACAGAACAAACATCCTGAACTAGTTTTTTTGTTTTTTTTTTAACACATTACTAGGAACCAAGGGGCTTCCTATTCTCTGCACCTGTGTCCACAAGTGCAATGCAGTCCTGGGGATTTCTCTCTGGTCCCTAACATGATGACCAGGTTGTGCTAACCAGGCAACTTAACCATCTTCTCCATAGAGATTTGCATTACAGGTTCTGAAAATCTCTTCTGCATTAATGGCAAGTGAAACGAAATCATTCTGCAAAAAATGGAATCATCAACTGAAATATTTCATGGCCCCTGACCCCACTCTCTGCAACTTACTTAACCCAACAAAATACTCTACAACTTATATTTTAACACAATAGAGGACATCTTATACTACCTTGAGACTCGATGTGAATTTTAAGCCAAGAGATAGCAGCAAATAAACTGCTCTCAATTGTGAAAGCAGTCAGCAATGATTCAGGTCTGAGGCTCTCAAAAGGGAAGACCTGAGTTACACTCACCACATGACGGATGATGGAAGAGAGTACAAGACGACCAAGAGTAGAGAACAACACTGGAGGAAAACAGAGAAGGAAGGCTCTCACCTATGCTTAGTCTCAACATCAAAAACCCTTTACTACCACACAGCAGGCTTCAAAGAACTCTCTGCCCATTTACACACTTTCCTTTGGCCACTCCACACACTTTCAACTTTCCAGCAAGCAGCAATTTACTGATGACTCAAACCAGATTTGACCGCCTACCAACTATTGCTAATCTGAATACTGCAGGATGCTCAAATTCCACATTAAACTTCCTTCACACCTTCTCCTGCTCTTTCCTTAATTCCCTCGACTGAGTGATGGGATCTTATCCATTCAAACTAAAAGTGGGTGGTGGGCCTTTTCCTTACTCACTTGATTTGCTAAGTCATGAATACTGCTTCCCAAATGTCTCTGCTGGACTCCTCAATCTCTCTACTGTTTGCCTGAACTGTCATAATACTGTTCAATCCGATCTCTCTGAGCTCACTTTTTCAAATGGGCCCGTTTCAGAAGGACAAACAACTGACTGATTCTCCTACACTAAAAGCATTCATTGGCTGCCAAACACTTACCATATATTAATCACATTAACAGGACACTAGGGATAGAACGTGGGGCCTCCCACATGTTAGGCAAGGATCTTACTACTGAAGTAATGCTTCCTTTCTTCCTTTCCTTTTCTCTTTTCTTTTTGTAGTACTGGGGATTGAATCAAGGACCTCACACCAAGCCCATTTTTTGAGATAGGGTCTCTGTAAATAGCTAAATTGCCCCAGGCTGGCCTCAAATTTAATTGCAATCCTCTTGCCTCAGCTTTTCAGAGTGCGGATTACAACTGTATACCACCACATCTTTCTTGTTTACTGCTCCATATACACACGAACTCTTATCATACCAAAGTATTTTCGCTGTTCTCTACATACATACTGTCTTGTTCTGACTTTATGACTTTGCAAAAACTACTGTACCTGTCTCAAATGCACAATCCTGGTAATCCTTAAACCATGGGTAAAACTGCTTTCTGTAATATCTCCAGTGCATCTTCTTATACCATGATCACTATGCTCTCAAACCATTTGTTTTAAATTTTGTTAGGTACTGAGTGCTAAATTTTATTTGCCCTTCTGTGCTATATCCCAGTCAAGTTTGGTGGTTTTTTTTTTTTTTTTTTTTTGAGATAAAGTCTTGCTAAGTCACGAAGTTGCCCAGGTTGGGGTTGAATTTACAATCCTCCTCCTCAGGCTTTCAGAGTGAGGGGATTACAGACATGTGTCACTATGCCCAGCTCTGTAGCAATTTTTAAATATACTTTCACTCACTGTATTCTTGCTTTACAGATTTGGCTATTTCCTTAAGCTGAACTTCCAGAAGACCAGGAACAAATTTTATTTCTTTTTCTCTTTCAATCGATTATACCTCTTTTAACTGGTAAACCCTGGGAATTAACAAAAACTTACTTGCACATATAGTTAGCTGAACTTTGAGGGGATTAAAATCTGAATGAAGAACCTAAAGATGAAAAATATGGGTCAGAAGAAATAAAGACTGCCCACAGGCATCTTTCTAAACACTAAGATGCTAGCTAGGTGAACACAATTGTGAAATGTCAAGAAGGACAGATACAAGTTAGATTAGAACCTGCTGATATACTAGGGTTTACAAAAGAGATCCAAAGACTGCCATCCCAAATTCCTGGTGTGCACTTCAGGGCAAGGTTGCCCCAAAGAGCAATGTTCGTTTGTTTTTCATCTACTATGCCTGGACCAAAGAAAGGACTTTGATTTGAATTTTTTCATTGGGAATACAAGGAAAAGGAGCAGAAAATGTAGCTCAGTGGTAAAACGCTTGCCTGGTATGCACAACTCCCTGGGTTCAATCCCTAGAATGGCAAAACAAAACAAGAAAACCACATATACACAACAAGAACTATAAGAAAAGGTAAAGATGATTAAATCAGAGATAAAAGTCTAAGCAGCTAAAATACAGAACATCCAGATAATTTTCTATAAGAGGCTCATGACATTGAAGGAGTATTACCCTTAAGGTACCTGGCTGTACAAAAAATTCCTACAGAACCTTCATATATTGCTCTAGAAATGTATAATGATACAGTTATTTTGGGAAGCTGAAAATTTCTTAAAGAGCTAAACAAAAGTTTATCCTGTAAGCCAGAAATTTCATTTCTAGATATTTACTCAAAAGAAATGAAAATATATGTCCAAAGATTTGAACATAAATATTCATGTAGCATTATTAATAATAGCCAAAGATTAGAAACAACTCAGATTGCATCAACTGGCAAATGGATAAGCAAAATATGGTACACATTTCTGTAACACAGTATTATTCAGCCATAAGATGGAATGAAATCCAGATATATACTGCTACACCATGGATGAACCTTGATAACATTATTCTAAATAAAAGCCAGTGACAAAAAACTAAATATTGTATGATTTCATTTACATAAAATAAATGCCCACAAAAGTCAAATTTATCAAGAAAGTATACTAGCAGTTGGGATAAAGATAAGGAGTAGCTGTAAATGGTATGAGAGATTGCACTGGGCTGACAGAAATGTTTCAGGCATAGTGGTGCACACCTGTAACCCCAGGCACTTAGGAGGCTGAGGCAGGAGGACTGAAAGTTTGAGACCAGACTGGGCAACTTAGCAAGATCCTGTTTCAAAATTTAAAGGAGGAGGGGCAGCCTGGGATGTAGTTCAGTGCCAGGACTTGGATTTAATCCTCAGTAATGGAAACAAAATAAAAATTAAAAAAATTTTTAAAGAAGGAGGAAGAGGAGGAAAAAAGAAAAGAGGGAGGAAAGTAGGAAGGGAGAAAAAGGCAGGAAGATAAACTGACGGTCTCTGAGATGAGTTGTAAGCTGACAGTCTCAGAAATCTCAGAGAAAGTTATTGCTAAGCTCTGGTCATCTAAAGTGAAGAGAATTCCACAGTAACACCTGGAGCATTCAGCTCCAGAGATCCCAGAAAGGCTACAACTTAGGTATTACCCTAAAGGAAAAGATTACTCTAGACCCAACAGAACCATGATTAAGAAAGAACAAGCCTTGAAAGAATCAAGCTGATCCACAAGTCAAGTTTCCAAAAGGAAAGAAGACCCAAGACTTCACAATATAACACACACAATACCCATTGTTTATCTGTAAATTACTAAAAACATGAATCAGGAAAACATTAACCTAATAAGCACAAGAGAATTCAGTAGAAAAAAGCTCAGGAACAAAAGGGAAGTTGGAATTAGGAGACAACTACAAAACAACTTCAAAGATATAAAAGTGAACATGAACACAATGAAGAAACAAGCAAAATTTACATATTAAAAACATACTTGAAATTACAAGTATTACTGGATGAACTTAGCTGGTTAGATACAACAGAAGACAAGATCAGTGTACTCTAAGTTGAGGGCAACAAAAAGGAAGCAAACTGAAGCTCAGGGAGAAGAGAAGGGAGATACTGATTGCTTTAGTGGCCAAGCAATCTAATCGTGTACAGTGACACCTTGGTTGTCAAATAGCTCCCAACACTAACTTTCCCCTCCTTAAACAGCAAAGTTAAACAAGAAAAAAAAAATATGCTGGTGTTTGCAATTCTGCTCCACAGTCAAACCAAAAATTTGACCTGAAAAAACCTGTATGGGCTGTCAGTCTGGGACACTTCAGTCTAAGTGTCGCTCTTGCCCAGACAACATACAAAGGTGTTAGTGCGTTAAAACACTGATGACTAGGGCCGGGGATCTAGCTCAGTGGCCTAAGCGCCTGTCTGGCAGGCGCAAGGTCATGAGTTCAATCCCTGGTGCCGAAAGAGGAAAAAAAAACACTGATGACTGCACTTTTATTTTTTTGTACTTTATTTATTTATTTATTTATTTTTAACTGCAAGTGTTTAGATTTTATTTATTTATTTTTTTGCAGCACCAGGGATTGAACTCATGACCTTGCGCTTGCCTGGCAGGTGCTTAGACCGCTGAGCTAGATCCCCAGCCCTTTTTGTACTTTATTTGCATAAAATATTGTAACCACGGTTCCAAAGAAAGTTAGTGATATCAGCAGTAAATCTAAGAAGAAAACTGTGAGAACTACAACAGAGTTAAAGCAAGAAATCACTGCAAAATTTGTCAAAGCCTGGGAAAATGATTTATAAGTATAAATTTTTGGGCCTCAGAACCAATTATTTGGTTTTTCGATTTTTTTCTTATGGGGAAAATATGTTCAGTTCTCAAACTTTTTGGTGCCTGAATACAACTTAGGAACGAATTGAGTTTGACAACCAAGGTATCATTGTACAGATAACCAGGAGTTCCAGGAAAAAGAGCAACGGCAACCAGGCATGGTAGCTCATGCCTATAATCCCAGCACTTGGGAGGATTGTTGTGAGTTCGAGACCAGCCTGGGCTACAAAGTGAGCTCAAGGCCAGCCTGAACGGCATAGTGAGACCCTGTCTCAAAAAGACAAGGGCCAGGGACCTAGTTCAGTGGCCTAATCGCTTGCCTGGCAAGCGTGAGCTCATGAGTTCAATCTCCAGTGCCACAAAAAAAATAAATAAAATAAAATAAAATAAATTACCTGGGCTGTCCTCAAACTTATTATCCCCCTGCCTCTACCTCCTGAGTGGCTGGGATTATAGATATGTGCCACCATGCTCAGCTACAATTACACTCTTAGAAAAAAAATTACAATTAAAAAAACATAACATCTTTTAAGTGTTTAAAAGAAAGGGAAAATTTAGAATTCTATATCCAGTGACAATATCACTTAAAAACTAACCATACTCCTACCATTTAATCCAGCAATTATGCTCTTGGGTATTTACTCAAATTAAAAACATGTCCACATAAAAACCTGAATACAGATGTTTTTAGTAGCTTTATTCATAACTACCAAAAGTTGGAAGAAAACAGATATCCTTCAGTAGATGACTGGATAAACTGGTACAGCCAGATAATGCAATACTGTTCAGCACTAAATGAAATGCACTAAAATGAAATGAAACATAAGCAACCTTAAATGCATAAAGCTAAGTAAGACTTGTAGACTTAATCTAAAAAGGACACATACTGTAATGATTCAAATTCTATGACATTTTGGAAAATGTGAACCACATAAAAACATCAGTGGGTGCCAGGGAGTAGAATAGTGAAGCAGAAGGGAGGGCCTGATGAACAGACAGGGCAGATGATTTTTTCCAGCCCTTGGTACTGAAAATTGAACTTAAGCACTGAGCTACATCTGCATTTTGAATTTTACTTTGAGTCAAGGCCTTGCTAAGTTGTCTGGGCTGGCCTCGAGGCTGCAATCCTCCCAAGGTCGGATCTATAATGACGGTGCACTAAGCAGAAGAAAAAGAGATTCTCGTAGTCGCCAGACACTGGAGTAGAGGAACATGACAAAGACAAGGAAGGAAGTGGGTCGTCTGGACCCAATAAGAATCTGAAGTACCATCTGAAGCCCTTGGAGAGACTGAACAGAGAAACTTCAACAAAGAAGGACACAGCAAGTGACGCCTTCTCCGAGACAGAACTCAGCGCAAGAGGAACAATTCGAATCTGCAGACACACGGTGGCAGCTAGTGACCCTGGAAGCCTCTGTGGGGAGCAGGGGTCATGGAAAGGAGCAGTGGATGTGAAGGACTGCACTGGCTGGCAGTAAGAAGGGCTCAGTCTTCCTGCAAGAGAGTAGTTGGCCTAGAGCCATCTTGGAGACAGGCCAGCAGAGGTCAAAACTCAGAACTGCGGCTGGCTCCACGTAGCAGCTCCCAGCAGGGCTCAGACCCCCAGAAGGTGCTCAGAAGGCTGTGAGCCAAATATGATTGGTCTGTGACAGGCTTGCTGAGATTATCCACTACCCCACCAAAAAGCTACTGCTGACTTGCTGGGATAGATCGGCACAGATCAGGACTGCTTCCACAGGTTGTCTGCCAGTGAAAGCAGAGACAAACCTGAACCAACCTGGAAGTGGACTTCTTTTCCTCTTTCACTCATTTTTGTTTTTGTGTTATTTTCCCTCCTTCAGTGTTTGATCTTGTTTTTATATAAGTGTGAATGCGGTTTCTAGCCTCTTTGTGGTTGTGGTTCTGTCCTGTTCTTTTTGTTCCTTCTCCCTTTCCCTCCAGTCTTCTGCACGTTTCCCACAGTTCGCCTGATCCCCCTTGGTCCTCCACCCTTACTTCTGATCTCTTCCTCTTCTTCCACTTCTCTATTTTCTCCTTAGCCCATTTTAAATTTTAACCTGAGGGCAAAACTGACATATTAAGGATTTGTATATTGCATAAAATTTTCTGGTTTTAGATTTTGTTACATAGCCATAAATCTAGTTCATACAGTTAAAAGTGGCAAATTAATGGTTAGCTCAGTTTGTCATTTTCTAGGCTGTGTCTGATTGTACTGGTACCACTATAGCCAAAAGTGACATGATTGTTCAACAACTGTTCATTCTGATAATCCAAGACTGAGATTGACTCAGGGTCACAGAAAATACTGTGGCACACAGTGCCAAAGAACCAGGGACTGGGCCAAACAAGCAGCGACTTCTCATCTCTGACAAACTGAAGAGTAGGATCTTCCAACAGACTCAAAACCCAAAAACCAGCTATGCCTAGAAGATGCCTCATAGAAGTAATCATTACCTAAGGATCCTAAATACTAGCACTAAAGCAACCCACCATAGGCAATTTATAAGTATCACCCCAGGAATTAAACTAAAAAAAGAAAAAAAAATGAGAAGACACTGAAACAAAATACAACCTCAGACACCCAGTACACCAAAGGCAAACCCAGGGGGCAATAAGGTGGGACAATGCGAAAGCCTCTTTCCCACCTGGCCTCTCTGAAGTGGTAACAACAAAGGTTCTCAAAAAAATGAAATCAGAAATAATCTCTCAGAAAGCTGCAGAGATGAGGTCTAAAATAAAGACCATGCTTAGTGACACTAGAGCTGATACAGACAAAAAAATAGAGGAACTCAAGAAAATTATGGAAGCCATAAATGTTCAGTATAGGAAAGAAATGGAATCCTTGGCAGATGCAAGCAGATATCCAGGAGAATAAAAACTCCATTGAAAATATTTTAAGGCGATTAGGCCAGTGTAAGGACAGGATCTCAGATATTACAGACAGGTTTACAGTTTGTGATCAGGAAAAGAAAGACTTCTTAAAAATAGCAAGGGATCATGAGAAATCAATCCAGCAGTTGCTAGATGAGATGCAGAATAACTTAAGATTAACTGGAGTCAATGAAAAAGCAGGAGATATCACAAATGATATTAAAAAAATGTTCACAGATGTCATGGCTGAACACTTTCCTGATAGAGAAAAAAAAATTGACATTCAGATAAGCAAGGCATATAGAACTCCAACTAGCCATGATCAAAACAATTCTATAGCCAGGCATATCATAGTCAAGATTCCAGAAATTCAACAAAAGAACAGTCTTAAAAGCTGTTAAGGAAAAGAAACAAATCACCTATAAAGGAAAGCCCATCAGAATCACAGCTGACTTCTTAGCACAAACTCTCAGGTCAAGGAGAACTTGGGAGTAAAGTAATCCAAGCTCTAAAGGAAAATGACTTTCAACCCAGATTGATGTACTCTGCAAAACTATCTTTCAAAACTGATGGAGAAATAAGATACTTTCATTACAAAGAACATCTGAGGAAATTTATAATTTCCAAGCCAGCACTCTAAAATGTTCTAAAGGACATTCTAGAAAAAGATAATAAGGACTACAGCTCCATTAACCCCCAATAGAAGGAAATCATCAGGGAAGGCAAACAATTAGAGGGGGGGAAAAAAAGGGAAGGGAGCAAACAACAGGAAAATAATATGACAAGGATAAATCAATACACATTATTAATAACCACCACTATTAATGGTCTCAATTCACCAATTAAAAGACAGACTGGCAGAACGGATCAAGAAGTAAGATCCAACAATACACTCCTTACAAGAAACACATTTAATTCAAAAAGAAATTCACAGGCTGAAAACCAAAGGATGGAAAACAATACTCTATGCAACAGGAATCCAGAAAACAGCAGGGGTAGCCATTCTATTCGCAAAGTGAATTTCAAGCCAAAACTGATTAAGGGAGATAAAGAAGGTCAGTACATCCTTGTAAAGGGAACAATCCAAGAGGAAGAGATAACAATCATAAATATATATGCAACAAATACCAGTGTACCCAACTATATAAAACAAATACTAACAGACACGAAAAATCAAATCAGCCCTAATACAATTGTATTGGGAAATCTCAATACCCCACTGTCACAAAGACAGATCAACTAGACAAAAATTAATAATGAAATATTGGAACTGAATCAAACTTGAACAAATGGACTTAGTAGAGGTCTACAGAGTGTTCCACCCCACGAAAATCAGAATACATATTCTGCTCCGCTGCACATGGCATGTTCTCCAAAATTGACCTTATGAGCTCATAGAACATGCTTAAGTAAATGCAAAGCAACTGAAATTTTCCAGTGCATATTATCAGACCATAGTGCAATAAAATTGGAAATCCATGGCAAAAGAAACCACAAGAACTTCATAAACACATGGAAATTAAATAGCACCCTACTGAACAACCAATGGGTCACAGATGAAATTAAAGAACTTATAGGACACAATGAAAGCAGGCCTAAGAGGAAAATTTATAGCAGTAAATATCTGTATCAAGAAAACAGAGCAAATGCATATAAACAACTTAATGATGAACCTCAAACTTACAGAAAAAGAAGAGCAGGCTAACCCAAAAGATCAGAGCAGAAATTAATGCATTGGAGACTACAAAACAATACAAAGAATCAATGAATTGAAGCGTTTGTTCTTTGAAAGATTAAATAGAATTGACAAACCTTTTCCAATCTTACCAAAAAAAAAAACTCAAATCCATGCAATTAGAGGAGTGAAAAAGGTAAAATCAAAACAGACCCTACAGAAATCCAGAAGATCATCTATACCTGCTTTGAAAACTTGTATTCTAATAAGATGGAAAATACAGAAGGGACAGATTCTCGGATACATACCAAAGTTGAATCAAGAAGATATAATCAATCAATTGATATAATATCAATCAATGAAATCGAAGATATAATTAAAAACCTACCAACAAAGAAAAACCCAGGCCCTGATGGGTTTATTGCTGACTTCTATCAGAAATTCAGAGATCTAATACCACTACTTCTCAGACTAATGAAAGTGAAAGGGAAGCAATACTCCCAAATTCATTCCTGGAAGCAAGCATTACCCTGATACCAAAACCAGAGAAGGACCCAACTAAGAAAGAGAATTACAGGCCAATCTCCCTAGTGAACACAGATGCAAAAATCCTCAATAAGATACTGGCAAACAGAATGCAGCAAATCATTAAGAAGATTATTCACAATGATCAAGTAGGATTCATCCCAGTGATACAGGGATGGTTCAACATATGCAAATTAAAAAATGTAATACACTGTATTAACAGAGCCAAGGACAAAAAGCATATGATCATCTCAATAGATGAAGAAAAAGCTTTTGAAAAAGTCCAGCACCTATTCATGATAAAAACCCAAAAAAAATTGGAACAGGTATTCTTTATCTCAATCTGATAAAAGCCATCTATGACAAACCAACAGCCAGTATCATACTAAATGGACAAAAACTGAAAGCTTTC
>RJWT010018518.1:0-18826 GCA_004365215.1 Cuniculus paca
AAAGGTTATCTGCTTTTTTGAAAGCCTCAAAGGTAACGTATTACAGTGATCCTGCATACCAACGTTGATAGCACACTTCCTACTAGCTAAATCCTGAAAGCAGCCTATGTGTCCATCAGAAAATGTGGTATCTATACATAATGAAATATTCCTTGGCTATAATGGATAAATTTCAGGCATTTGTGGGAAATGGATTCACCTAGAAAACAGAATGTAAAGTGAAACAAATCAGGCACGCAAACTTAAATACTATATTTCTCTCATTCGAGTAATGCAAAGTACAAATAAAGAGCAACATAAAAGATTGACAAAAGGAAACAGGGAGGTAGCTCTTTTGCAAATGGGATGGGCCCCGAGAGACTGAAGGTGAGGAAAAGGGGAAAAAGGAGGAAACGTACAAAGACTTAAGATATCTCATGTACACACAGCAAATACGTACAGATTATAAACATGTCACAAACATGAACTAAAAATAATGAAAATGGGAAAGAGGATCTAGACATGGAGGTAGGTGAGTGGGGAGGGAAAAGGGGAATAAAAAAGAATAAAGATATCTTATATACATGTGCTTACTCCCTGAGGTAAAAGCAAAGCTGGAAACATGTACTAATAAAATTTTTAAAAAATTAAAAGCCGTAGGTATCAATACAAGCAGAAATAAGAGTTAAAAATGCATGCTTGCTCAAGGATGTCCATAAAACATTCCTCTTCTGCTATCTCCTCAAGGCCCTTGCTTAGGATGTAGCTTCCAGTATACGAGGCCCCAAGCAGAAGCGATGAGGCTGTAGGATCAGAGACTGTTAGCACTGCAGACATTCTCAGACCCTGCTCTCAGATGTCGGTTCCAACCACCAACCCTACCCCTGTTTTAGAGGGACCCAGAGATGTGCCTTGCTTTAGCTAAGGCTGTGTATCTATTAATATGATGCAGAGCTTTCCCTAGCTCCATGCAAAAGACAAAGCATTTCCCTGAGGGTCACAGCTTTGGCAAGCCCGAGGATGCAGAGTTGGGATGGAGGCTGGGCTCCCCAAAGACAAACATTCTATTCTAATATTGTCTACTCTGACTGACGTACGGGAAGAGGAAGAGCCAACAGGAAGCAGCCCTGGTTGTAGGGAAACGGTGATGAGTGGTACTCAGGAGACATTTCTCATCCTGCAGGTTGAATATTCCCCCCAGAACTTCACAGACAACATTAGGAAGGCTCTGGACATCCTCCATGCTGAGGTATGGGGCTGGGATAAATGGCCTCTGAGAGGCTCCACAGGCCATTGGCTTGGGCCTTAGATGTTTTGCTGAGACCTCCCTGGCAGGTCCTCTTGTCTGGCCCCCAGCAGTCCGAATGTACAGCATCAATGGGTAGCAAAGAGGGGAGAGAAGGAAGGGGTGAAGGAAGTAGATGGGCCCAGATGGAAACCCCTGGCTTAGAACTCTACGAGAAGGCCCAGGCCCACATAAGAGGCTCCAGCTGCCCAATTCTGCCTTTCCACAGGTTCCTCGGGCATTTGTGAACATGGTGAAGGTGCTCCAGATAGTTAACCTGAGGGAGTTGTACAACGAAAATAAAGTCGGCTGCCCACGGCTGATCCTCAGGTCAGATGAAAACTACTTTCTCCCTGTTCCCTAAAGGGTCATGGACCCTTAGCAGGGTGTGTGTGTGTGTGTGTGTGTGTGTGTGTGTGTGTGTGAGAGAGAGAGAGAGAGAGAGAGAGAGAGAGAGAACGAGAGAGAACAAGAGAGAACGAAAGGATAAGAATACAGACAAAAACCTGGGCACTCTTACAGGGGAACATCCCAGGACCTTTGACTCCAGTGTAGGCCTCAGTTACTTCCCTCAGGGTGTGTGTGGAACCCAACCCTGCTACTGTTGCCATAGTAGTCACATTCTCCACCCCCCACCCCCCATCGTCCAGGAAATGAACAGCAGGATATCAAGGATGAAGTCAGGTCAGGGGGCTCAAAGTGGGCAGGGCTCAAAGAACACTCAGGCTGCTACGAAGATCTACCTCACAGTGCCCAGAGTACCACCATCCCCCAGACGGACAGTGCTTCTGCTTGGCAGGTGTGCCCCATACTGGACATTCACAAATACAGGGCAACTGTCACTTCCTAAAGGAGAAGGTGACCAAGTCAGAATCAGTAAGGTCCAGAGAATAGAATCTTTCCTAGAGAACCACCACCCTGTGAGGCCTGTGAGAACAGCATTATCCCTCAGCCTCCACAGCTCAACAAAGATGGCCGCCCCCTCTAATATTATACGTTTCTGTCACTTTTGGGAACAAGATGCCCTCATAACCAAAGCATGGCTATTTCCATAGCATTCCTTCCTGCAAGTCCTCTGGACCATTAGCCCAGGTCACAGTGGCAGTGCAATGCCCCCCAATCCCCACCACAGCCTTGACACACCATGAGGTAATTAGTCATTACCACGTGGTAATTATCCCCCACAGCCTGGGAACTCTGAGTCACTGCTAGCACCGTGTAGGTGCCCCACAGCTGCTTGCTGAATGACTGAATGAATAATTCACAAGGGCCAGACTTGCTCTTGGAAAGTAAGGCTGATTTTGGCTGATCCCCCGAAGGTCCACGCCAGAACTTGCCTGGGGGCCTGGACTGCACAGGTCCCACTGAGAAGGCCCCAGGGCGCTGAGAGCAGAGACAGGATGGCTGGTGGGTGACAGGCGCCTATTAACACAGCTGGTGTCAGGCGTGCTATTTTCAGCTGCTGACGCATCCGCTGGCTCCCACTTTCTCCAGTCACTAGGCCACACAGGGGCTGCATGTGTTCATTCTGTTTCAGAGCAGCTTTCCAAAATCTCTTGTTACTGGTTCTCTGGGGGTTTTAGACCATGAAACCTAAAGGTTCAGAAAGTCATTTGCCAGCCTCACTTGAATCTGAAGTGGCCAAGACATTGGATGTCAGAGTCAGATGAATTCAAGGTCACCTTGCCCTTGATACTCCCTGCTTCTCTGTTCTCAGTGGCTGAGATGTCGGTGATGCTGGGTCTACACTGAGCCATCTACACTGTTATCACCTTAGCTCCCTGGACCAAAAGCCCAGTCTTAGCAGATAACAGACCAGAGCAGAGCTACAGACCACACAGAAGCAGTTTAGAATGCAGATTTAGGGCTCGAGTTTAACTGGGCATGGTGGTACATACCTATCTATAATCCAGCACTCTGGGAGACTGAGGCAGGAGGACTTCCAATTCAAGCTCAGCCTAGGGAACTTAACAATTCAGTGAGACTCTGTCCATCTGTCCCTCCACCCCCCTGCCAAATTCAAAAGGGCTGGAGGGTGTAGTTTAGTGCCCAGACCCTGGGTTTAATCCCTATTACAGCAACAACAGCAAAAACTCTCAGGTCCAGAGCCGAAGAATTTAAGCTTAATTCCCTGCTCTCACACTCAGCACACATGTGGCTATGTGACCTTGAGAAAGTTACTTAACCACTCTGAGCCTCAGTGTTGTTCTTTATAAAATGAGGACAATGATAATGCAACTTCTAGGATAATTATGAGAATTAAACAGGTTGTAACTCACAAAGGTCTTATCACAGTAGGTGACAGTTACCATTCAGTGTATATTAGCAATTATTATTTAGAAGGAGGTACACCTCTGCACAGCAGTGTCTTCAGACAGCTACAGGGTGAGCCAGTTCCATGAAAGTCACTCATACAGATGTTAGAAGCAGCTGTCTCATTTTCAAGAGCAAATCCAGGTCAGGGACACTGCCTCCTTTGGCCCAGTCCACAGGTTAAGCAGCCAGGCTCTCCCTTAGCACAGATTCCTGATGCTTCCAACTGAAAAGAAACAGATTCGGAGTCTTGAGCCTTGTTTCTGCATCATTGACCTTGGGGTGGGGCATCTTCTGGTTTGGCCTGTAGGTCCCTGTGTCCCTGTGTCCTGAAGTTTGCTGATAACTCAACAGAACTTGACTCCCTCATTGACATAAACAAGAAGTACCAGGTAAACCTGAAGGGGCTTCTTGGCTGGCAGAGGGCTGCTGTATAGTTCAGGGAATGAGAAATGCTGAGGAACTTGACCCAGACTGGATGGGTGATGACCGCTGGCCAGTGTGAAGACACGCAAGAGGGTGGGGGGCTGCGGTTCAGCTAATTGGAGTGAAGTTACAGTCAAATCACAAGATGTGCTTCACTGATTCCAAGTTCCTGGTGTTTATGTGAAAACGAATGCTGCCACTTGTCACAGACAAGTGAGTACTGTCTTAGTTACTTCTCTCATTGCTGAGACAAAAGACCCAAATCCCAAAGTTAAAGGAGGGAAGGCTTATTTAGCTCACTGTTTGTTGAGGTTTCAATTCATAGTTGGCTGGCACCAAGGCACAGTGGCACATGGCAGAGGGGCATCACAGAGCAGGCAGGCAGAAGGCAGAAAGCAGCAAGCTACAAGCAATGACAGCAGCAGCTCTCTTTCTGTTTTATATTTTATATAGGCTACCCACCCTAGGGTGAGTAGCACTCATACCCTTAATCCTAGCATCGCACCGTGAATCAATCCCAGCATCATATCCTTGATCCCAGCATCACACACCCTATATCCAGCCACCTCTGAAAAGCCCCACCTTTGACTGCGTGAGGCTTTGGGTAGACATCCAGATACAAGGTATAAAAGGTATCAAGGAAACAAGTCTTGGTGTGGATCTGTCTGGATCCAAACCCCAGATCCCTGAGTTTCCAACTCCTGGGTGAGAAATGGAAGCTGCAATACCTCCTCCCTAGAGGGTCTTGAAGGTCTCAAAGGGACAAGTTCTCCCTCTGCATCCTCTGCAGAGCAGGTATCCCTGCAGTGCACAAGCAGGAGAGTCGACAGCTAGCTTGTCTTGTAGGTTGTTCCTTTAGTCCTTTTGCCTTCATATCTGACCTGACAGCCTACTCCCTGAACCACGTTGAGTTTCCCCCAAAACAATTATCTAGTCACTCAAAGGGGACAGTGGTGACCTTCCTTTCAGAGTGGGCTGCAAACAGCTTACAGAGGTAATCCGTCCTTCAAAAGTCCATGAACTCCATGGATAGAACCCCTTCCCTGAAGATTCCTCTGGAGGTAGCCATACCTTCTAGGTGAGTCAGGGACTCAGAGAAATGAACCTTTACTGATCCTGTCACCCTCTGGTGACTCTCCAGCAGTACTTCTTCTGCCCCAAGCAGACACCTGTCACAGTGGTAAGCAAGTGTGCATGCCACACCAGGAGAGGAAAGGCAGCTAAGGTTATGGCCAGGAGGGCAGCCCTGTGCTGGGCAGGGTTCTTGGGTGCCAGCAACAAAAGTCTTGTGCAGTTTGTAGCTAATTTAAAGACATAATATTTAAGCAGAATCTTAGAGAGCTAGCTAGGGATGGAGGCTGAGCCACCAGGAATCAGAGTGCTAGGCTCCTAGGGGCTAAGCTCTCATAAGATTCAACATCAGGCCAGAGACCTTACCACTGGAGTCATCATGAGCAGCACAGTCACTGTGGCTTCTAAGAACCGAAGATGGCTACCTTCATCAGTGGAATAGATCCTGTCCTTCCCTGCGGTGGGGCTTGGGTGGAGACCCCCTTCATAGACCTATCCCCTAGTTATAAAGAGGGGTGGGGAGGCGAGGTGATTTTTCCAGCGTCTCCATGAAGAGGCAGGCTGTTCTTCCTATGGGGGTGGTGGGGGGTCTTCAAACATAGGAATCTGGTTCAGATACTGAGCAGACTAAAAGGAGAAGAAATACAGTTGGCTCTCCAGATCTGTGGGTTCCATATGAGCAAATTCAGCCAACCACAGATGGGAAATATTCAGAGGAAAAATGCACCTGTTTGGAACAGACATTTTCCCTTATTATTATTCCTTAATACCGCATAACAACTATTTCCATAGCACTTATATTGTATTACATATTCTAAGCAATCTAGAGGTGATTTAAAGAATAGGGGAGGTATGTGTAGCTTATGTGCAATTACTGTGCTATTTTTATATAAGGGACTTGAGCTTCCATGGATTTTGGCATCCCTGGGCTCCTGGAATCAGTCTCCCACAGAAATGACTGGATTCACCAGCATTCACCAACAGATAGGCTGGCTGTTCCCAGGTCTGATCTTGGTCACCACCTAGACCATGATCTAGTGTCCTAGAGACACTCACACATCAGTCACATGAGGTCATCTCGCCCTTTCAGGATCATCTCATTCCCTTCTCCCTGCAAAAGTTATGGTTCTCATCCCTTTCTTTGAAGACAATCTTTGCTATTAATAACCACACTCATTTATTTAGTTCTTGCAGGTACCACAGGCTCTACACAATATTAGTTTCCATTGCTCCCCTGTGAGCCATCGTGGCTGACCTCCAGAGGAATCAGTAGCATTGGAAAGGGCTTAAGAGATAGCCCAGGCTTTGCCTAATATCCTTCATTTACAGATGAGGAAAGAAAGGTTCAGAGAGGGGAGGGGCTTGCTGAAAGTCACAGCTATTAGCAGATTGTATCTTCCGAAGTCTTCTTTTGAGAGGTCACTTTCCTTCCCTTGTATCTTACTCAGGGCCATGCCTGTAATGGAAGAGGCTGGCCCAGGAGGTCACATGTGAGGATTCTCTGTCCCTGGGGCTCTCCTTCTGGCTGACCTTGGGAAAAGATAATGCGTATGACTTCTGAGGTGACCAAACTATTATTCCCAGCTACACAAGCCTGACTTCTCTTTCCAGCCAGAATCCTGGCCCCAAATGCCAGAAACTGAAGTGAGTAGTGAAATGGCAGGGTCTGATAGAAGTGAGTCAGAACTGGGATAACTGGTTTTCCTAGAACTGAGTCCAAGCAGAAGCTGGGAGGATTATAGTTATTACCCTCCTAGATAGAGCCAAGAGCAAAATGTACACACAAAACGCACACACTGCACAAGCGATATAATATAGTTGTTGATTTGTCTTTGATTTTTCTGAATAAATGTAGGACAGAAATTAAGGATTATCCAAAATGCCACTTAAACAAATAGCATCCTCTCAAGTCTTTAATCAGAATAGCTTTAAAAGTGGAGAGGGGGCCAAGCTACTAGATTTAGATTGTTCTTGCCTTCCCGTTTCTACAGCCTAAATCAAATATATGTTATTACGGCAGAAGTGGGAGCCAGGGGCTGACTTTAGGGCTGATCAAAAAAGGTACCTTGCTGGCTCTTGGGCACTTGCGATGTTGATGAAAGTTGATTTGCCCAACAGCCAGATTCTGTTTAATTCTATGTCAGAGAAGAGATCTAGCAAAGATGAAGCAGATTCAGACCCCTGTACCCTTCTCCGTCTGCAGGAGGGGACTCATCAGCTGATTGAGAGTGGACGATATGACAAAAGGGAGGACTTTACAGTGGTTGTGCAGCCATTCTTTGAGAAAGTGGACATACCAAAGACCTCGGTAAAGAAAGCCCAAAGTGGGGGTGAGCAGAGCCCACAGGTGGTGCCCAGCTGTTCCGAGCATCTGTTGTGCCAGGCAACATTTCTGTAACTGCCTCTCTTTCTTTCTGCTGGTGACCAGGAGGGCTTGCCTGACAGCTCTTTCTTCGCCCCTGACTGTTTCCACTTCAGCAGCAAGACTCACGCCCGTGCAGCTAGCGCTCTCTGGAGAAACATGGTAGGATGGCTGAGGGAGGAAAATCCTTCCTCCAAATTTCATGGCTTGTGCTCCTCCCTCCCCCCTGCACCCCTGCCCTCTACTCTGACCTTTCCACTCTGGCCACCTCTTTCTCATCCTCCATCTTCCTGCTTTTCTTGGTTTAGCTGGAGCCCGTTGGCCAGAAGACAATCCAGCACAATTTCGAAAACAACATTGATATCATTTGTCCGAACCAGGTAGGATGAGACGCACATCCCTGCAACACTCCATGAACAGCTTTTCTCTGGGTTCTGGCGCTCTCCAGTTCCCTTCACCCCACGTTCTCACCGCAGCCCCTGCTCTGTCCGTGGGCCCACCCCATATTCCAGGTCAACACCCATTATGCCTCTTCCAGTTGAACTGAGAGGGTTGAAGACCCCAGTGACCGGAGGCCTTTCGGTGCTCCTGGTCTGCATGGCAGGGCTCCCTAGCACAGTGCAAGCTGGACACCATTTTCCTAAACAGACAGGCTTTCATTTCAAGGGCTGAGAACAGGGGAAACCTTTAAGGGCAGCTGGGACCTAGCCTGTGTGCATATAGCTACTGGCTCCGTCACAGTCCAGGAAGAGCAAGGAACTGAGACCTAGAATGCTAGCTGATTAGATAGAAGGTGGAGGGCAGGGTGCTAAGTTGGAAGTGGGAGCTAGAAAAGCAGAACAAGATCCCCACTTTCACCCATAAATTGTTAGAAGGATTCTTGGTGTTCTATAGTTGCTGCCCATACCCCTATTATTCTCTGCTTACCCAGAAAGATTCCAGGCCTGACACCGGGAATCACACGCCAGGCCTTGCATAGGGCAGGACCAAAATCTGACTTTTCTTGCGTGGGCAAGAAAAGGCTCAGGCTGCTGCAGGGTGGAGTGGGCATGGGGTAGCAAAGGAGCCCAGTAAATGGAAGCTAGAGCTTTTATTAGCAGGAAGAAGTATACTGTTGTTGGGAGGGAGTAGGTGGAGAAAAATAGGCAGCAAAGGTCCTCAGTCATCAGGGGTGGTGGAGGCAGGGAGATACTTGTTGCTAGGAGCCGTTTAAAGGTTTATCTAAGCTTTCTTATAGAGGAGGCTCCAGTGCATTCTGCAATAGAGCCCCCAGTGATCAGCATAGATGGGAGGGGCTGCGCTCAGGTCGTGGAATCAGGGAGGCCAACAGGTCTAAGTGGGCACTTATTGCAGGCTAGTAAACAGAGAAGCAAGACACATATGCTGTCATTGTTTATTCCCTCTCCCCACAGGACTTGCCATTCCTGAGTACCTACAAGAACAGTATAGAGGTATCTGCTAATTTTTCCTTTTTTGAGGGGGGTACTGGGGATCGAACCTAGGACCTTGCGCTTCTCAGGCAGGCGCTTTGCCGCTGAGCTACACCCCTGGCCTTAATTTCTCCCTTTTGACTCACCAGGCAATGGGAGCAGCCCAAGCCAGGGCTGGCCCAACAGGATGGTTGGGAAAGGGAGCAGGAGTTCCTGCCAGGCAGCTCAGGAGGGCTCACACCCTTTTACAAAGACCACCATTCATCTGTACTTTCAGAAGACAGAATAAGCTCCTTTGATAATGCCTGGATAGGCGTCAGTGAATTGAACCATCATACCATCCAAACAGACTGACCAGAACCTTGCTGTTTATCAGACTGGGGCAGGAGTAGGGGGTATGGGCTGGGGTCATTTGCTGAAGCCCTGAGTCTTACACTGGGTAAAGGAGTGGTCTGGGATAGATTAACAGAGCTTAACCTGGCTGATACTCAAAATCATCTAGGGTGACTTCAGATGCCCTTTAGAGATCCCTCACCAGGTGTAGAACCCAGAAATCTATATATTTTAAAGCCCTCTGGGTGAATCTGATGCCTGGCCAGCCTCTCTGGACCCTTTCAACTCTGATTCTGAGATTTGTTCCATGCTCTTAGGGCCATGGAACCTGGCTGTCATGTGAGGAGAAGACCCCTTCTGCCTCGCCTCCCACTTCAGGTAACACACTGTGACCAGTAGGGCCCAAAGTTCCTCAAGGACTTACACATCATGGAGCAACCTGATGAGACTTTTCTCAAGCTAACACCACATTTATGACCAGATGTTGTTTCCTCTATGGGTTGGGCACCTGCTTTGCCCCACGCTGGCCTCTGGCGATATCATGCCCGGCAGGCCAGAAGCTCTTTCCTGCACTTTTGCTTTAGCCTCTTGGAGGTGGCCCAGTCCTGCAGTGTGGTGAAGCCCAAGGGTGAGGGGTGGGCCAAGGAATCCCACCAGGAAACTTGTGGCCCTAGCTCTATAGCCACTTCAGCCTTCAGTAGGGTCTGGAAGGTTCCCTGGGCTCTACAAGGGGTTTGAGGACAAGGAGAGGCCCTACCTGATTATTCTTAAGATTCTTCTGGAATTCAGAACTTAGCTCTTTATCTTCAGTGGCCTGGGTTTGCACTCAGGCTACAGCCAGCCTCTCACATAGCCGCTATGACACAGTGATGAGACCGTACTCTGCTGGCCCTCCTTTCCTCCTCTTTTCCTTTGATCCATTTGTGTATCCCCTAACCCCCAACTGCCAAACTTAGGTCTGGGGTTGGTTTATCATGTCTCTTGGGGGAAACTCTCCTTGTATAATGTCTGTTGTTGTGGCAGTATGGATGCCCAGCCCTGCATGGCCCAAACATTCAAGCAAGTCTTGCCTGAAGCAAAAAATGCTAGGTTCTGACTGCAGCCTCCTTTCCAAAGACTCAAGTGTGTCCCCTTACATTTCCAGTGCATGCCCTGAGACCTGCAGACATCCGCGTTGTGGCTGCTCTGGGGGATTCTCTGACTGTAAGGACCCTTGGGCCCTGGGCAAGTTGGGCATGGATAGGCCATTCCAGATCCCTGCCCTCCTAATTCCAGGACTTGTATTCCTGTCCTCTGCATTACCTTTCCCCCTCCCCTGACTCTGGCAGCCCAAGAAAGTGGCATTGATTGAATTTTGTAACTACTTTCTCAAGCAAATGAGCAAAGGAAATCTTTTACAGGAGTGAAGTAAATTGTTTTAGTAAGCAGAGGCTTCAAACATCCAGCAATTCTTTTTAAAAATAAAAATAGGTTATTTTGGTTCAAAATCCTTCTAAACCCACCTGTATAGGTGCATTTCTCCCTTTGGAGTATACTTTACAGTCAGCTCCAACCCTCACACCTGTATCACCTTTGCACCAGCACAGAAAGCAGTGAGTATTCCTCAGTGGTGGGTAAAGCTCTTCCACCAGCTTCCCAGCCAGGGGGCAATGCTGCTTCGAGGTCACACTTTCTGGAAGCATCTCTAAGGTTTTGCAAACGTCTTACGGAAGGTGCTGGAGGGAAAGCAGAAATGTGAGATTTGTGAGAATTCTGTCCATCACAGTGGCTCAAGTCTGTGAACCCTCCCTTTGTAAGGAAACGAGGAACATAATGCTGGCAATAATGTTATTAACAGTCTCTCGGGTTTGTGAAGCACTTGGAGGATTTTCAAAAACAGTCTTAACAACTGTGCTCCAGGTTGGCCCCAAAACTGTCCTGCGAGAAGTGCAGGGCTTACCCTGGGTTCAGTCAGGAGGCAGCTGCAGGTAGGGCAGGGAAGTGGCTGGGAGAGAGGGCTGCAGAGGTGAGCCCATGTCTGATGGCCTCATGCTCTGCTCCTCCTGTGCCCAGTGCACTGAGAGCCCCCTCTGGAAGCCCTGCTCTGTCGTAGTCCTCTTTTTCCTGAACTTGCTAATTTTCCTGTGGGTTTTGGTGTGTTTTCAAAGGCTGGCAATGGAATTGGCTCCAAACCAGGCGACCTCCCCGATGTCACCACACAGTATCGGGGACTGTCATATAGGTAAGGTTAACCCTTGACTTCTCCCCAGGGCTCACCCTCAAAGATTGGGCAGGGGTTTGACTCCTGTAAATGCCAAAGAAGGGGCTTTTGTTTCTATAAAATATGAACCTTTGGTGGATGGAGAGGCTCTTTAACTATTGATAACCTTTTTATTTTTAAATTATACAGACAAAATAAATCAAGGTTCTTATCAGCCTCCTCGGTCAGCAAATCCAACATGAAATGTACCCGAAAAACACCCAAGCCTTGAGTCTTCACCTGCCCGATTGCATGTCTACATGTGTGTGTGTGGATGCCCCTACATCTATCTATGTGTATTTATTCATGTCGCTCTATAGTCACATCTTTGCTTCCATGTATATGTCCACATCTGAACAGAAAAACTCCAGAACCCAACACGCACTCCAGGGGAAAATGACTAAGACTAAGTCACAATCAACAGGGATCCCCGAGTGCCCCGGTGTCCTGGCACAATGTTAGGTGATGAGGCAGGTGGGAGAGGGGACTCTATGTAAGGTGCATGCTTGGTTGACAATTGCTCATTAAAAATAAAAGGCGCCTGAGCACTGGAATACTAGAGAAGAGGGAGTAACCAACCTTCCAGCAGGGAAGGCTTCCCAGGGAAGGTGGTACCCAGCAGGCCTTGAGAGATTTGCCGTTAGACACGTGGAAGAGGTAAGAAAGGGCGGTCCAGATGCAGAAATAGAAAAGCTCAGGGTGTAAGGCGAGCAGCTGGTTGTGGGTATGCTTCCATTTCTTTCTTTCCTAATAAAATGTGTGTCGGCGAATACTTCAAACTGAGTAGCTCAGATTTTATCTGGGAAAACAACTAGACCAAAGACCGCCACGAGAGGGCAGTGAGCCCCAAAATGAGCAGTGGGTGGCACAGGAACACATGTGTTGCCGGTCTGTTCTTTGGGGAACTAAATTAAGTATCTTCCCCAAGAATGTGAGAGGAAACAGGGGGTGAGCGGGTCTGTGAAATAGAGGTGAGCAGAGCCCCAGAGAGAGAGACAGGTTTTTCAGCGCAGGAGAGAAGCATCATCACAAAGTCACCCCCAGGAAGGACTGTGATGTTCTTAGCACAGGGTATCCCCCTGCCCTGAGGCCCCCAAGTTTATACCGTGTCATAGGCCAGGTCAGTGGTCTCTAGCAGACTGCATAGAACAAAGTGGAGCCTGAGTCACTCCCTACTCACCCAGTGTCGCTGAGGCTACCAGGAGAAGAAAGAGGAGAAGAAAAGGGGGCTTATTGCCACTCAGCAAACACAGGTGTGGCGACCGACCATACTTGGTCTCTGCTAAAGGAGGCAGTGACCTCCCATCATGATACAGGGAAAGAAGGTGAAGCAGATAAACTGCAGGACAGATCGGTAAGCGACTGCCAGGGCAGTGAGGTGATTGGCCCAACTTCTAGACAATTCACCTGGCTGGGCTCCCGCAATCCTAATGCTGTACGAAGGCAATCTTCTGTTTAAAGTGTGTCTCTGCCACTGGGGAAAAATCTAGCCATTGCTCTGTTCCTTCCAGGGAATATCTGAATATCTAGTTCTAACTTCAGTACTCCCTGTCCAAGGGGCACTTTTCCTTTTAACCTTTTATGTATCCTAAAGTTTCAAATATCAGCTCCTAAATGCCCCGGTGTTAAAGACGGAAACTCCAGGTCAGACTCTAACAGATGATTTGAGTTGTGGGAGAAACTAGTTTCTCAAAGTATGTTCCATGGAACATTAATTCCATCCAAGAAGGGGAAATCCTCTGTGTTTTGGGGAAAACATGACAGGTTATATCCTTTCTTTGGGGGAATTTACATGACTATCAGCATAATAAAGGCTCTGAGAAGTGCTGCATTGAAGAAATCTGTTTTCATTTTATGTTTAATCTGGTATTTCCTTTCATTCCAGAACTCTTGGTTTATAATAGCTATTAACATCCCCTGGGAAAAGTTCATGTAGTAAACTGATCTGAGCAAAGCAACACTCTGGAGCCATCAATGCTTCTAGATTGGAAATACTAGTCAATTAATGATTCTAGGTAAATGAAAAACCCAGTTGGGCCTCTTCTGCCTAGGAAACAGAGTAGAAAGTAGACTTCATAGAGTTAGGAGAGAGGCACAACTCTTGAGGTGTGGGTGGCTGTGAGCCAGACCGGCAGAGGGTGTTTACTGTGAATATTTCTGGGGCCTCTTGGCCTGTGAGATGATGTGGTCCCAGCTTTGGCCAGTTCACCAGTGAGGCAGGCAGAGGTCTTTAGACCACGGTCTTTTCTTCCTTTGAAATATGTTGGGCTGTTTGAAATCATTCAATGGACTAAAATATTTATTCACCAAAAGATACATTTCTTTGCTTTTTCAATTAGGACTTTAATCTCACATTTCTACAGATATTATTGAGCACCCACTCTACTTTTCTGTGGGTGACCACATATGAAACAGACCCAGCCACTGAGCTCAGAGCGTCGTATATATTGTGCTCATTGAAGGATCTAACTTATACTAGCATAGGTCTGTTTTGACACAGTCCGTTTTCTGTCATGTTTTCATACTTTTGATCAGAATAGTGACTAAAATAAAACTATTAATTTGTATCATCTTTTTTTCTACTAGACATTTTTACTCTAGAATGGCATCAGGGAGAGATTCCCTGATCTGTTCACCTTGGTCCAACACCACACTTCTTTTAGCACTAAGCTATCTTTAAACAAGAAATCACAGTAGAAAGTACTCGATGTGCTGGAGTATGTCTTGTCTTCATATTTACATGTTTGTTGAAGGGGAAAAGAGGTCAGAGTTGGAAGACAATAATTGGGAACAGTATAGGGATTTTTTTCAAATATAAAATATTCCTCTTTGGTTCAGGAAAAGAATCAGGAAGCAGCTCATGTGGCAGCCTTGTGCAGAGTTGGAAAATAATTGGAAGTATGAACAAATGTTCAACCACTGGCCCTCTTAGGCTCAGACATGGCTGGGCAGTGGGCAAGAGAACCGAGTAGGCAGAAGAGGAAGGCTTCCTTAGCTGCCTTTTCCCTGCCACCCGGCTGCTTGCTCAGCCTGTGATGAAGCGCCTAACCAGCCTGCTACAAGAAACATTACACTTAATTCCAAGCATTCCTTGAATGAAGAACAGCTAGGATTGATTCACGGTCATCCTTTAGAAGTCTCTGCTACTGGGAGGGGTGCAAAGGATGCGTTCTGAAAATCAGCTGGCTTGGAATAAGATGCTAGGACTGAGGAAGAGAGGCACTGAAGCAAAGTAACAGTAAACACGGGACATCTGAATGTTGTGTTTTGTTAAAATAGAAATACTCTTCTCCTTGCCTCCTGTATGTCATGCTTAATTTAAACACATGAAAGGAAACGGAGTCTTTTAGAGTGCCTAGAGGTTACATTAGATGAAATTCGAGGGTGCTTTGCAAGGCAATGAGGAGGCTGTCCTCCAACCTTCAGGTAGAATTTACCCGGTACTGGCCACAGAAGAGTTGATCTATGTTCTACAAGTTTCCTCCTCAGGCTGGGTCCCGATCACTTTGAGCAACTTAGCTAATCTCTATGCCCCCCAGTTTTCTACTCTGTAAAGTGGAAAAAATCACATCTACCCCATAAACTTGTTGGGAGATGAGAACCAGTGTAGAGACTCTTTACTATGCTGGGTGCGCAGTGTGTTCTCAGCTAAGTGCTCTCCTTCCTGATGTGGCCAAGAAAAGAAACAACTTTTCTACCTTCAAATCCTGGATTTGGGGGAAAGCAATTCATAGGTGAATTTCAAGTTTTCTCAGCATCTATCGAATACCAAGAGGGGGGTCCACCTCCCCTTGCAGGTGCTTTTTGGTTCTGTGAAGGGTGGGGCGGCCCTGTTGTAACCTTGTGTACTGACTCTCTCTCCCTCCCTGGCTGGCTCCCTGCAGTTCAGGTGGGGACGGTTCCCTGAAGAATGTGACCACTTTACCTAGTAAGTAACCACCAAGGGCTCAAGTTTGTCCTCTTGGATCCATCTGTTCCTGAAGGTTCCAGGAGTGTCTCCCAGTGAAGAAAGGAACAAATAACATTCCTCTCTGGACCACCATTGTGGTAGGAGGGAAGGCTGTGGACAGGCAGCTAAAGTGGGTGGAATGGAGGCTAGAAATGTGGGTTCCAGCCAGTACCCTCTCTATGAGCTTGTGAGTCATGACGCAGGGCAAGATACCAGACTCTCTGAGCCTCCGGTTTTTCAACCAGCCTGGGGGTACTGAGACAGATTAGGGACCCTTCACTGCACTGTGAATTATATGAAGGTATTTTTAAATGAGAGGCTCTTGCTGCCTGGGCCATCTTGCCATCAAGTCATTTCGACTTGCAGAGGCCCCAGGTTTTGCTGGGCACACTCCTGGCCTCCCTGCCTCTCCTCAGGAATCATAAGGACAGTAGCACAGCCCACCATGGGGGCTCAGACCCTATGATACCAGGGCAGGCACCTTGACCTTCCACCCTGAGTGCTCTGTGCCCTGTTTGCTTCTCATTCAGATATCCTCCGGGAGTTTAACAGAAACCTCACTGGTTATGCGGTGGGCACTGGTGATGCCAACGACACAAATGCATTCCTCAACCAGGCTGTTCCTGGAGCAAAGGCTGAGTATGGCATGGGGGCTGTGGAGTGGGGAACTGAGGCATGCTGCTGATGCTTTGAGATGGCAGGGCTGGCCTCTGGGTGAGAGGGTCCTTCATTCACCTGCAGCAATGATTGCAGAGGATAGGGCTGCCCTTCCCTGCTGTCCCTGTGACAGACCATGCCAGGGAGGCTGGAGAGGCTGGGGCCTGGGAAGAGGTGGAGCTCCCATAGCAACTGTCCAGCTCCTGGCCCAGTTTTAACTGACCAATGTACCCAACTTTTAAAACTTACCCTGGCCTAATGGTACTAGAGAGAGCCACTCTCCCCAAAGCCTCTCCAGCTGCAGTCACAGAAGGTACCACATGGGCAGGCAAGCCAGATTCCCCAGGTTAAGAAGCCTCTACTTTCCCTTGCCATATAATGGAGCTAATAAGAAAACAGAAAAGCCCAGAGACCCCCAAAGCAGTGTCCTACGATGATCTTCAAAAGGGGGCTGGGTCTCCTGCTTCTAAAGGCCCAGAAGCCTGGGACTCCTCCTCTATGCAGCTCCTGGCCCAACCATCTGAGCCTGTCCCACGTTGTCACCTTACTCAGGACTGCACACTCTGGTTGGGGGGCACAGCTCCCAGACCTGCTCACTTGGGCCTGGTAATGGAAATATCTTAGAATAGATGGTCCCTGCATCTGATCACTAATGTCACTGTCTGATGGATTGATCACTGAGACCTATCACAGGGGCCAGAATAAGGCTGTTCAAGTTCTGAGATCTCTTCCTTCCATTAATTTCCATGATTTCTATCTAAGCACGAAAATTTTAGATATATTCACAAAAGTAACCTCCATAACATAGATATATACTAACCTATATACAGCAGTCATTTTATGAACAATCACAGGCACTGAGGGTAACAAAGAGGGAGAAATTGTATCAATGAGAGCATTTTTAGGGTTATTATGCTTCAACATCAAACTCAGCTTTTGGGCAGGCAAGAGGGCAAGGATGAATGAAACATGCTAAAAGCTTTGTAGGTCTAGTTGTAAGATCTTTCAGGTGGTTTTTTAGCATAGAATCTTAGGAGTCATTTTGCACATGGCACCCTAGAAAGGAGACAATGAGCAACACCTGCAGGTGGCAGTACCTGTGACTACAGCTTTCGGGCGAACATGGACTTGGCTCCGTGGAAGAACTGATTATCCCTTCTTTTTCAGGGAGCTCATGAGCCAAGTCAAGACTCTGGTGCAGAAGATGAAAGATGATCATGTGAGTCGGATTTGTGGTTATTTATGACATTAATGGCATGGTTTGCCATGAGGGGCAGGGAGCCCCTGATCACTAGAGGCATTCAAGCAGAGGCAGGGCTGCTCCTTGTCTGGTACCCTGTAGAGGACATCGTGCCAGTAGGAAGAGCATTGTTACTGGTCACAGTAACTGTGAAAGTCCCTCCATATACTTAGGTATCTATGGTCTATAAATAAACCTAAAATTATGTCAGCTCTATGATTCTGACTCTATTATTTCAAGAGAGCAAGGAAGTCGTCGAGGATGACTGGATTTCCTAGGTCTATGATGTTTTTGTTTGTTTGATGGAAATCATCAAGGACTTTCCTCCCTCCATGTAGAGAATAAATTTCCATGAAGACTGGAAGGTCATCACGGTGCTGATTGGAGCCAATGATTTGTGTGACCACTGCACAGATTCGGTAACGGGGCCAGGATCCAGGCCTATTCCTTGCTCCCAACTTTGGCCAGTAGGTTTGGCAGATCTTTTCTGAGAACAGTCCCTAGAACCAACCCTAAAAGTACCCAAACTCTGCCCTTTACCAGCACACACGCTCCACTTTCTGCTTCCAAACTAAAGCTCTGGCCAAAGATGCCCATCCTCGCGGTGGCCCATCTCTGACAACCACAACTGATCAACTGTTCTCAGAATCTGCCATGCTGAGCTAGTTACAGCTGGAGGCCAGAGAGAGAATTCTGGAATCAGAAAGGACACCTTCAGCTGCCCCTACTGCCCTCTCACCCAAAACAGCAACTCCTTTCCCTTCCTCTGGTCTCTTTCAGAACCTGTACTCTGCAGCCAACTTTTTTAACCATCTCCGCAATGCCTTGGACGTCCTACACAGAGAGGTGGGTGGAGGCTCTGACAAGCTGGCGACAGCTCCAGCATAGTGGGGGGTAAAGGTGGGAAGAATGGTGAAAGTTCTCCTTCCTTCAGCGGAGAGCCAAGAGCATGGGCGCCTTCCCTGTGCAGAGGTTGAGGTCCACTCCCAAGGAAGCTTCATTCCATGTGGAATCATCCCCAAAGGATCTCAGATTTGGAGAAAGGAAGGCAGTACTGTTTAAGTGGCACTGAAGCCTCAAGTCTTCCCACCCTAGGGCTATGTGCTAGCAAAGACAGGCCATCCGAATACCCAGGAGGGCACATTCTGCCCACCAGATGCCTTACTTGGTAGCTGAATCCCTCCGCCTGCTCAGCAGCAACAGACCAGGCTGGGCTGGCGGGACCTCCTCAAGGACCAGCTGCCTGGCAAGTGGGTTGCATATCTTACCAAAGTTAAAATTAATGTTCTGGGGCTCACTCAGTGATAGCTGGACAGGGCTGACCCCTTAGTGTTTATCATCCTGCTCCAGGAGGTGCTGCAGCTCATGCAAAGGTCACTCTGCATCCCTGTGACACATGGCCTGCAGTGCTCTATGAAGTGGCCCCTGTGTAGATTCCTCCCCAAAGCTCTACTGCAGAACAGACTGAGCTAGAGGTCCTGGACTAGCCAGCTCCTGCATCTCCAGGTCCCAAGGCAGCCTAGGGAAGAAGCCCCCGAGCCT
>RJWT010018519.1:0-12456 GCA_004365215.1 Cuniculus paca
ACAGAGACACAGAATAGGTTAAAATGTGGGGCCACGGGTCTCTTATCTCCCTTTCTCAAAGTACCCCAAGTGACTGGTGCACCTTGGTGTTACTCACTGAGAGATGGGCACAAGTGATAAGAGTAACAAAGGATCCATCTGTGGGCCAGCATCACGGTTCCTATCCGGGTAGACAGCAGGACGCCAGCTCATTGATTTCCCCATGGTGTGTGGACACTCACTCACGCTGCCTCGTGATCACAGATGAGGACTGCTAGGCCTCAGTCTTCCTATCTGGTCTCCCTCATGATACCATCAACAGAAAGCCCTTATGCTCCCTTGCCTGTATTTCTATTATCTCTCTGGTTCTGAGTTTGTGAGTTACTTCTCCTAAGTTTCTTGTTAATAGTGAATGGTGCAATATGTGTCTGTTCTATTCTGACTTACTGCATTTAGAATAATGTTTTCAAGGTTTATGCTCAGAGCATGTATCACACTTTCATTCCTTTTTAAGGTGAAATAATATTGTACTGGATGTATATAGCTTATCTAGTTTATGTCATCTCCCAGGTGTTGGTGTGGTTTCCAACTTCTGGCTATCATGCATGGTATTATAAGCATTGGAGGAGATTCATCCATTTCAGTGCCCAATTCCACTCTTCAATGACCTAGAATTGCCTAAAAATATGAAACTTCATGTAACAGGTTGAGGAACTACCAAACCATTTTCATAGTGACTCACAACTTTATAAATTTTCACCAGTAATACCCCAAGGTTTTCTAAGTTGTCATCATTCTTGTCTCCCTGTCCATCATCTGGGATTTCCTCTTGTTTTATTCTGTGTTCTTTTCTTTCTTCATGGTAGGTTTCCCACTGGTCACGGAGACTGATCTTAAAGAAGCTCTGATGTTAATTTCCCGATTACTAGTAAGTTGACCACGTTCTCATATGCTCAGTGATCATCTGCACATCTCCTTTAGAAAGGTGTGTGATCAAACCAAATGTCCTTGTTTGGGTGATGCTGGGCAATGAGCCTCAGGTATGGTATACCAGTGCTCTACCACTGAGATGCACCCAGCATTTTACTCCTTTTATAAAGATTGTTTACTTGATTTTCAAATCATGGTGCTGTTCAGTAGGAAGAGTTATTGATATATTGTTGACATTAATGACTTCCAATTTTTACAAATACTTGTCCAAGTCCATGGATTGCACGTTTCTTCTATTGAAACTGTGCCTTAATGCATATTTTTTAAAAAATTATGACAAAGTAAAATGCACGTGTATTTTTACCACTAATTTTGGTGTCTTATCTTCTATGCAGTCTTTACTAAAAGCTATAATGAAGATTATGTATGAAGACTATATTATTCCCAAAATTCATAGCTTTAATTATGACACAGTTTTGACTTATCTTCACTTAACTTAATATATACGCTTAGCATGGCTTAAATTTAATGATTTCTTGGAAATACCCAGTTTCTGTAGCGTATTTATCAAAAACAATGTGCTTTTTCAATTGAATGGTGTTAGAATTCCTTTGGAAAGTAATGTGACCATGCAACGAACTTTTCAGGGCTCCGCTCTAATTTAATTGGACCCTGTACTTTTTGTTACTATCACACTCTTGATTACTGTTGCTTTGTTGGTGATTTTGAAGTCAGGACCTGTAAGTTTTCCCACTTTGGTGATTGGAAAGATAGTTTTAAGCTTTAGGGTCCCTGCCTCGGAACACGGGTCAGAACATTTCCCAGCACGCTCAGAACACCTGGCTCAGCTCGGGTTGAAGCACAGGACTCCTCTGTGACAGCGAGGAGGTGAGATCCGTCATGTGGTGTGGGATGCAGGCGCTCAGAGGATTTCTGTGGGAAAAGATGCTTCAGTGTCCACCTCCTCGCTGTCCTTTCCAGGCCCACTTAGGACTGCAGGAGCCGAGACAGGAAATCACACAGACTTGTGGTCGTGACCTGAGGAGCTGGGGTCCGAGTCCCAGGGGAGCCTCGGCCTCAGAGGACCCAGCCCGAACCCCCGCGGGTGACCAAAGACAGGAGCCAGGTCAGGACCTTGTGGTGCTCTGAGCGGTTCCCAGGGAGCGCTCACAGCCTCTCTGCCCAGCACACCCAGAGCTGGAGGCAGCCTGAGGACCTGTGCAGGTGGGTGGGTAGGAGGGACCTGCGCCTGCCACACGGGGCTCACACACCAGGGGTGGCATGTGGTCTGATGCTTGGAGCTTAGTTCACCCTAAAGGAAGAGAGAAGAATGCAGAACATAAATTTTAGAAATGAGGATTGTGTGAGCGTGTGCATGTGTGTGTGTGATTAGACTGGGTGACTTTCTGTCTTCAGTCTAACTACACAGCTCACTAAATCACACAAGCCCTTAAATAAACTTCATCATTGCGGAAAATAACACTTCTCACATGTTTCCAATTTTATACACAATGCCCCCAAAGTAAACATAGACATTAGAACACCTGATTCAGCAGAGAGCACAGAGAACATCTGACATTCTCCCCTCTCCTCTCTTTCCTTAGCCACTCTTAGACTGCAGAAGTTCCAGTATCCATGCTGGGACCTAAACCCCCACTTCCCTGCCCTGAGCTCAGCTACTGCCCAAGCAGCATTGCAGAGTCTCTGATTCCAGACGTCCACTGGAGACAAGAATCAAGGGTGCGCCCATCCACCCAAGATTCATGGAAGCCATGGGATCAAGGTCGCCAAGGGTCCTCCTGGAGCTGCGTGTGACCCCCAGGAGGGCACCAGTGGCCACTTTTCAGGACTCGTCCTGTGGTACCTGCTGGGCATTGTGCCAGCTTGCAGAGATTCAGACCCGATTCTCCAGGATCCAGGGAGACCCTGTAATCATTCAATCCTTTGCTCCTGTTGCACTGCTGGGGTCGAAACTGGCAACCCTGCCTAACCTAGGAAACAGCCCACCAACGAGCTACATGCCTGCCCTTTATATCACTGTTTTTACTATTTTTAGTGTCAAGACAAGGTCTTCTTCAGCTGTCCTATCTGGCTTCCTGCTTATGAGTCTCCTCCATCAGCCATCAGTGTCTCTGCGAAGATAGATGTGTGCCACCTAGACGGGCCCTGTGAATTTCTGGCAATATTACACTTTGTGCTCATAGGAGATGAGTTTATTTATGTTATTTTAGTAAAGAAGCATGGTGACTGTGTTCCTTATTCCATTTTGTTTCAGTGGACAACTTCCTAGGAGAGAGATGCTCGGTATAGTATTTTGCCATTAATCTTATTCAGTAAATACCTATATTTTCCACCTACTGGGTTGACTTCTGAGACATGATGGAAATGTTTCAACACCAGACAATGGAAATGTTTCTTCCAGGAAGAAATCAACTCCATTCTTACACGTTTCATTTTGACTGTAAAGTCCACATCAGCTATAATTCCAACTGTGTGAAATATTTTGGTCACCTTTGGCCACACTAAGTGAGGAGTAATTGCGTTGGGCCACATATAAAACATGTAACATAGTTAGTACATAAGTAACAAAATTCCCTTATTATTCTTTAACTTACTACATTTTTACAAAATTATAAAAGCATGAGATAATAGTTAAGCAACAAAACACACACGGCCACTTGGTCTCCTGGATTGGACACCTGCAGGAGATCAGCATGTCATGCTCATAGGCCTGGCCACAAGCAAGCTAGTTAATAGGTAATTTCATTAAATCCCATCCCACTTCATGGGTTTTGCATGAACACATTCACAAAATGTTTTCTAAAATGTTGATCTGGTCTAGAGAAGTGATTTCTCTTCCAATTCTACTTGGCCTCCATCACTGCCTTGGTTGGAAAATCCAAGGCTGTCCTCACACTCTGCTTCTGCCTTCCTTCTCCCACAGGCTCTCAGAGAAGAAATACATCAGGATTCACACCAGCATGATAGTATCCCTGCTCCCAGCGCACCTCATGACTGGAGGAGGTGGTAAGACATTCTTAAATCAGTGAATGAGCACATGGACTCCTGCAGAACTAATTCTGAAAGGTGCATTAATATTTTATAAATTCCATTTCTCACTTTTCATCTTCCCAGATTAAATAGTTTACTTCTCATCGAGTTCTTTAACAATTACTTTCAGTGGATTATCTCAGGAAATTACCAATTTGAATTTTCTCTGTATTTGTATAAGAACTTTCACTTTTTATTTTTTTTAATTTTTCGAGACAGGGTTTCACTGTGTAGCTCAAGACAGAACTCGACTTCGCTGTGTAGCCCAGGCTGGCCTTGGACTCTTGGCAGTTCTCTTGCTTCAGTCTCCTGAGTGCTGGGGTTTCAGGTGTGTGCCGCCATTCATGGCTAGAACTTCTATTTTTTCAAATGCAACACTTAATTCATATGTCTAATAATTTTCCTGAAGATTATTATTTCTGTGCACGTATATATTTCTCACATTAATATGTAAAACTTGCTGTGCATAACAGTCAATGATGTAGAAGGGACTTCAACTTATGGATTTAAACAGCAGATGGTAACATTTGAAAAAATAATTACTCATTTTCACAATTTAACTAGAAATATAGAAATATGTTTCTTGAATAATGTATATATGATTAGTGTTTTAGGATATTTCCCTTAATTTTAGTAGAAGAAACTTCGAATCATTGTTTTATATTCTTTTAGTGTCTATAAATACATGGTAAGGATGTTTCATGCCAGGTAATGATACATATTAAAAGTATGCATTTAAAATCCAGATCACCTTGTAAATCTTTTATCATCAATCGAAGTTTTACAATATATTTTTTCCAAAAATGTAGAGACACCACAATTATAGTCATTCCAGAGAAAGCTATAACTCTCCTCTAGGCATTAAATATGAATGCAAAGAGTACACAGAATTGAAGCATCTTACCTACTAATTTTTATGATGAAAATTACTTCTGAGCATGTTTCTCATTGCCTTCAGAACATCTTTGTTCCTGAAGCTGTAGATGATAGGGTTGAGGGTGGGTGTGAGGATGGTGTAGAATATGGCCTGGACCTTGTTCTGGCCAGGAGTGTGGTAGGATTTAGGTCTCATGTATGTGAAAATGAGTGGCCCATAGTACATTACAACCACGATCATGTGGAAGGAACAGGTGGTAAAGGACTTTTTCCAGGCCTGTGAGGACTTGATTTGGAAGACTGTATGCAAAATTCTCACATAAGATATAGAGATCATGGAGAAAGGGATGAACAGGAAAATAATGGCACTAACATCAACCCCGTGCTCATAGTGTGATGTGTCCACACAGGACAGCTTCAGCAAGGCAGGGATCTCACAGAAATAGTGATCAATTGTTCTAGGCTCACAGAAGGGGAAGTGCATCACATAGGCTGTGTGCACAATGGAGTTGAGGCTCCCCACCAGCCAGGACCCCGCGGCCATCAGCACACTGACATTGTCACTCATGAGCATGGCATAGTGCAGCGGGTGGCATATGGCCACATAGCGATCATAGGACATGGCAGCCAGGAGAAGGCACTCGCCACCTAGCAGGGTGAGGGACAGGAAGATCTGGAATCCACAGCCCACAAAGGAGATCGCTCTGCTGCCAGACAGGAAGTTGGTGATCATTTTGGGGATGATGTTGGAAACGTGCAGGATGTCCATGAAGGAGAGATGGCTGAGCAGGAAGTACATGGGGGAGTGGAGTCGGGAGTCACTGTGGATGAGGAGGATCAGGAGGGCGTTTTCTGTCACAGTCAGGATAAAAATGATGAATACTGAGGAGAAGAAGACCAGACTGGTTTGGGAGGAGGAGAACAGACCCAAAAGAATGAAGTCACTGCTGGACGTCTGATTGTCTTGGCTCATCTTGCATTTCCCTGTCTTACCGATAAAGAAAATGTAAGTTGAGAAATAAATTTGAAAAAAGGAGAGAATGTGCATGAATACCAGCTTTTGTTTTACAATAAGCCATACCAGGAAATGAGAGTCAATGACATGTATTTTGTAGGAACCCTGAAGTGCCTCTCAGCTAATTTTCTGAGTTCCCATGCTTTAGAGGATGGGTGTTTATTCATTTCGGTCACCTGGTGAGATTTAGCACATTGAATGTGCCCTTGGCCCTTCCCTGAGTCTCCGAGTCATAATTAATTCTGTAACTTTACTCACTTATTGTCATTTCTCAGATGTCACCTGTATCAGGCCCACCCTGCCCAGCTTTCAAAGTCTTGAACCCTGAATTTCCTGGTCCTCCTTAACCTGCTCCATTTCACATTCTTCGTGGTCCTTCCCACCTTCTCTCGTGTTAAATACAGCAGTGCATCTTCATGTTACGCCCTGCCTGACACACGACAACTTGGTTTTTATCAGAATATTGGTTTTAACTTCCCATCAAAATCTTGAGCTACGAGTCCAATGCCAGCTGCTCGCTCTTCCAGATGGTCTCGGGTGCAGATGTAACCCTGAAGGCGTTCCACCAAGAACACAACCTCATCCTTTCCTGTACGGGGTAACTGAGAAACCTGGGCACTGTCTCTCTAAGGACACTGAGATCTGCCTGTGTACAGGAGAGAGACTTTGAAGGCTGTGTAGAGGGACCTGAGACTTCAACTGACAACTTGAGCTACAACCAGCCCTCAGGGACAAACTGAGCTTGCTACCCCTGGGTCCACAGTAATAAACATGAGAAGGGTTTATTTTTTGCTGTCATTCTCTGCGCAAGAATTTTTACCTCATTGTCAGTTATCTTTGTTCTCTTCATTGGTGAAAGCCAAATGCCTATGTCATAACCTGGCTCATAAGAGTGGCTCAAACTTTGTTGAATTAATGAAAAAGAAATAAGTTGATCATAACAGGGAAAATTTCCTCTTCACCCTGTAGTCAGGAGGTTGCTACTACTCCCTCTAGCACTACTTCCACTGTAAAGAGTGAAAAAGCAGTAAATAAGAAGAATGAAGGGATTAATGTTTGCTCCATAAAATTTCAAAATTATTCTTACAGACATTGAAATACGGAATTTCTAATTTTGAAAAATAATATGTAATAAAATTTTTAGTAAAATGTTTTTATAGTCTCAAATATCCTTGTTTTGTCTGTAACAAATTATGTATCTTAAATTAAAATAAACAAGGCATCCTTAAATATACATGGTCATATTTTCTATTCTCTTACAAAATTAAACTATAGTGCAATAGTTCTTTTGGGGGGGAATCATAGGTGTTGATGTTATTTATACTTAGTATTTCTTTAAATCTTTATTTAAGCTTTTACACTTCTGAGTCTTTGTTCTCTGCCTTGAAAGAAATATTTACTTAGATGGATGCACAAATAAACATATAAATCTTTACTTTATAGTACACTCAGCAGTATTTTATTCAATTTTTTTTTTTGTTATGGAAAATCAAACTCAAGACTTTACACTTGCCAGGTAGGTGCTGGGCCACTGAGCTAAATCCCTGGCCTTTTCCACTGTTTTTTTTTTTTTTTTTTTTTTTTGTGGCACCGGGGATTGAACTCATGATCTTGCGCTTGCCAGGCAGGCACTTAGGCCGCTGAGCTAGATCCTTGGCCCTGGTGTTTTTGAGACAGGGTCTTACTATGCCGTTCAGGCTGGCCTTGAGCTCACTTTGTAGCCCAGGCTGGTCTTGAACTCACAACGATCCGCTTGTCTCTGCCTCCCAAGAGCTGGGATTACAGGCGTGAGCCACCACGCCTGGCTCTTTTCCACTGTTTTTAACTTTCTTTTACTGCAATCATATTGCCCTTCTGGTTTTTCTTTTTCAACAAATTTTTTTTTGCTTTATTATGATCATTTCAGATCCATTTAGTACCAGATTCTTGATTTTGTCAAGATCTCCGAAACACTATAATTTTTATTAAATTCTTATGAAAACATTCATTTATTTTTATGGGCTCAGTTATAACAGCATTTTGAGTGTTCATCAATTCCACTGTTTGAATTGTTTTATTTATTTTTACATTTTTATAGAGTTCACATTGTCTACACGTGTTTCTTTCTTCTCTTTTGGAAAAGTCCATAATTTGCTTTCTACTTCGCTGTGTGTCTTCTACCACCCTAAGCACACTTCCATGAGGCATCTAAGCTTTCTTCTATTCTGTTTTATGGCTTTACACAATCAGTCACTAAGGACCTGGAGTAAACTCCCGTGATGACAGAGTTATTACATTGTGCGCCCTATGACAACCTGTCATGGTAGATTTTGGAAAAATGGGATAAAGAGATGGAGGGACAGGGGCAGGGGCAGGGGATAAATGCAGAAAGTAAAATGTATCATGTACATGAACCAACTCTACACAAGGAAGGAAAAGATTATGTACTGCAAACCTATGCAAATATATGGGATTAAGAAATGGATGGAGAGAAACAGAGGGAAGAAAAATTTTACCAAAAGGGAAATTATGATGTGCTATACACACGTGCCACCTCCTGAAAAGGAGCTATCAATGTTACGTGCTTCAAAAATGTGCTCATAAGATAATTCCCAGAATACAGAAATACCTACAGTTGAGTCCAAAAAGAAGTATTCTAGCAGCGAGCCGAATTCTTAAAACTGAAGAACGTCTATCACATAATGTGTGTGCAACTCTTTGCCAAGGTAAATCTGTTTCTCCTCCTCTGTTTCCAAATATACCTCGTAAAGTATTTGAACATAAAATACCAATTTATTTAAGTAAACAGGGCTCTGATTATGGAGAAAATAATGACAACACATAAAAAATATGTACTATATTTAATGTAGTTTTGAGCCAATTGTGCAACAAATTCCTAGGCTAGACATCCATTTTTACATCTGCTATATCACATTCATATAAAATACCTTAAACAAAATGATCACTTTATTGCATATATATTATGTCAACTAAATGTTTGACTTCTACTCCACTCATTAAATTTCAATGTACCTGAAAGAATTACATTAACGTGTTTTATAAATCAGACTGCATTATGTCTAACACTCGAATTTTTATGCAAGTTTAATTGAAATTGAATGAATAATTTTTTTAGACATATCATATATCATTCAAATGACTATACTGGTTTCAATATTTGTGTGTGTGTGTGTGTACGTGTGCGTGTGTGTGTGCATGTCTGGGTGAGACAGAGAGATACAGAGAGAGAAATGGAGACAGATAGAGACGGACACAGTCACAGACACAGACTCAGGGAGGAAAGCAGGAGGGAGGGCTTGGTTTAGGCTTCCTCATTACTTAGCAATCAGCTCCACTAGTTTGCTCAGGTAGCCTCACTGTTTGCTCTGCGTGGATGAAATGCCACGGGATGCAGTGTGCCCTTTCACGCGGGGAATCAGACTGTCCCCGGCTGGCACTGTGTAAATGTCCATTAACTATCAGCCCTGCTTTGAATCAAGTTCTAGGTGTAGATGCAGCCACACCCCGATCTCCTACTGTACCCATTAATCCCGGTCTGCGCACACCCCAACTCTGTCCATCATTTGATAGTCACGTGAGTTCTTAAATATTCTGCATATTTATTAACTTAGCCATACTTAGATATTTTGTACTAGAGATATCTCACTTTATGGATAAAGCACACAAAGCACATTAAATTTCATTTTAATTAGGGGTCATTCTAATATGGATCCTACTACACATCCATGTAAAACTTATTAATTTACTCTTATATGATCATATAGTGTGTATAATAGTAAAATTTCTTGAAGACAATTTAAAGTGTAACACATGGAAAGGACAATAAAGTGTAAAATTGACTCTCTTAAAAATATTTTTTGGAAAATATTTTTATGGAACTGTTTAGTGATAGTGAAACAGATTGAATATCTATAAGTTATAGAATTCTCAGAATGCTATTTTTTGAACTTTTCATAAGCTTTCAATATTGAATTATTTCATACAATCGTTACCAGTTCCATAAAATTTCAAGTATTTGAGGTGGTGACAATTTTATTGGAAAGCTTGCCATGACTGGAAATTTGTTGGTGGCATTGCGATTTAACTAGAGAAGCAGAAAAAAAGCAGCAAATTGATATAACATGTACAGAATGAGTTTCCATATTGGTTAAGTAGTTGATGTGGAAGGTTGGTGATAGATATAGTAATGGTTGTCTAGCTTGCACTCTTTCATTGTTCTGTGATATATCCTGTCTCCATACATTACTATTGGCTGTATTTCCATTAGGTTTTGTAGGTCATCTGTGCTGCATTAAATTTGGAACTGAGATATTTAGAGCCACTGTAAAACTCTTTTGTGTGACCCTTTTATTTCTCTTGGTGCATATCCCATGAACCTTTTGTAAAATAGTTAAGTGTCTACTTTTAGACTCTGTCCAGGATTGCACACAAATTCCACTTGCTTCAAATATTTCCAAATTCTTTACAATTTAACACAATTATTGGTTACCAGTAAGTTATGTTGCTTTTTATTTGAATGTTCCCACTGAGTCGTTTTTTGTTTTTGTAAAGGGAATCAAACTCACAACCTCACGCTTGCCTGTCAGTCACTGTGCTGCTGACCTATATCCTTGGCCTTAAATGAATATTTTGAAGACTTATAAATTACTTTATTGCATATTTCACTGAGTCATGTTAGGAAGTATTTAGTGTTTGTAAATGGGATCTATAGGTATTCAAGATTAAACACATCTATTGGCTCAAGCGTATGACTTGCATAAGGCTATGAAAACTTTTAGAATTGAAATTATATTTGGGCTTATTAGGCATTATTTTGCTTGTCCTAAGACAGCAGGTATAGTTCAATGCCTGAACTTTAGTTATTTTAACTAAAATGTGTATACATTTCTTTCCCAAATTCTCTATTCAGTTTGAAATACCTGATTTTTCATTTTAATTGTGCATTGTAACAAGATACACCTACTGCATTGGGACAATGATGCCACAAAAATCTTAAAACTTTTCATCTAAGAGGTATTTTGCTAAAACATAAAATTACAGAAAACAAAGAGAATGTAGGGCCTGAGGTATCCAAGGGAATTTCTTATCTTTTTTAGCAAACAATTTTACAAGTGTAACAAACTTCAAGCAATACTCTCAACACTTTTAAAGTGACTGTTGGATTACAAAGAAAATAATTAGGATCACACATTCATTTTTATATCTTTAATAAGTATTTGTATTTACACACATTCTAAAGACAAAGAAAGTGAGCTATAAATCATGCCTATCTCCATACCTGAAAATGAATCATTTAATTCGTTTATCTCAATAATGTTTAAAGATTCTCTGAGTCCCTTGTTCCCCAATATCTCCTTTTATTTTATAGTGTTTGATGACAACTGTTCTCACTCTCATGTGATATGAGAAGCACAGTAGAAGAGTCTGGAGGAGACACAGTCAGGAAGCACAGAGGAGAGAGCGCTGCTGTATTTTGGAAACACAACAGCATACTCTGGAATAAAGACTGGAAGGGGAGACTGGGGACCTGAGTGTCCCTTGCAGAGCCTCTCGTGTCACCAGCCGACCCACTGCGCTGTCCTGCTGGTCTGCTCAGGTGAACACAGGCAGACTGAGATCGAAGGGCAACTCAGATGAGCACTTGGCTTCCACAGTGTCCTCAAGACACATTAATTGACTCTTTGAGCACAAAGAGTTTAACTCATAACATGGTTCAGTGACAAACTAAATAGCATCACAACTTCAGTAACTTAAAATTGGTGACTTATTAGCATAACAAAATAAATATGTTGACATTAAGTGTCTTCCATTACATTGGGACTGTATTTAGGGTCTTGTTTTACCTTTATTTTCCTCCTTAATTCATTACTCATCCTTGTAAACTGTGTTCAGTGCTAATGCTCATTTTGAGAAGTGGAGAAAAGATGGTTCAGCAAACACTCATTGTCCACCTCCCAAATTGTGAGGAATAAATGAGCTGAATGCGTCTGCTGGGCTCTCTTAAAGTTTCAGTTTATTTAGTGATTCCTTAATTCACTTATGCACCAATCAGAACACATGCACACGAAATCGCTTTGAGAAAGTCAGGCCGCCCCTCCTACCTGACGCTCTGCCGCAGGTGGCCTATGGGAGCAGCGCATTCATTTGCCAAGCTAGGAACACCCCGGACTCTCTTTTCTGGTTGCAAGGGAGCCCCGCCCAGTCATGTGGCAGCGTAAACCTCCGGAGAAAGACTGGCTGTGAATGTCCCTCTGCATCAAAGGAGCTTTGGATACTGAGCAGCAAGAGTGAAATGTGCTGTGGGAGGAGGACGTGATGGAGACGTGTGCAGCAATTAGTTTTATTTATTGCTTTTTCTGGGACATCAACACTTTCTTCCTGATCTTATGCTTCTCAGCAATGCAGAGCCCCACTCTGTCTCCTTCCCCTGTGACACTCAGAGTCCAGTGGGTCCCCCAGGTGCTGTGAGGCAGAAGCAGCTCCTTCGGACTCCTTCTCAGGACACACCTGGGTCCCTCTGCTCCTGCTGCCCTACACAGAGGTGGCAGTGCTGTCCCCAGGAGACACAGACCAGGAGACTTCAGCAAGCAGCTGTCCTCACCTTC
>RJWT010018520.1:0-18808 GCA_004365215.1 Cuniculus paca
ATTTTAATACTGATATCCTAAATAATCCACTTAGCTACTAGGGTAGTGTAATTTTCTCACTAGGTTTTCTTCTTTCTTACGAACATTTTACATAACATAGATTAAAAAAAAATTTTTTTTTCTAAAAGCCCAATATGTTTGGATCATTTCCTTCTTCAAAACTCTTTCTTGGCTACGTGATGTTTCTTGAATCAGTACAAATATGTACCTCTTCTAGTAGGTTAGGTCTTGGTATGGGTCTATCTTATTATTCCCACTTCTCACAAATAAATCTGTATTTCAGGCAGCCTAGATTCTTCGAAATACATTTTTTGTTTTTATAACTGTATTCATTTAAATGCAAAGAAGAGTTCACTATTCAGTTCTCATGATTTCTAAGTATATCAAAAGCCTTTTCTGATTCTCTTCTTTCCCTTTGGGCTCTTTACCTTTCTTTCAGCTTGCTTTAGGCTTTGTATTATTTCTGTGTCATCATTTCTATCTTAGAAGGTAAAAATATATCTAGGCCTCTATCTGCTAGTTTCAATTCCTTTTTTAGATTTTAAGTCACTTCAGATAGGGCCTGACAAAGATGAAAAACTTACTCTAGTTTGTTGAATATATATTCAAATTTTATAAGTTCCTTCAAATAAATCACCTTTGCAATATAGGAGTGGAAAAGGGGATGATCCCTCTCTTCCCCTAGACCCCGTAACAAAAGACCAGTTAACATGAGAAAAACATAACAAATTTGATCATAGTCTTACTTGTCATGGGAGCCTTCTTAGGTATGTTTAGGCAAATGTTTTTTAAAGGAATTGATCCATTTCCTCTAATTTATCAAATTTTGGGGCACAGAGTTCATATTTTTTTCTTTTAATATATGTAGTGATGACCTTTTCTTTCTGATACTAGCAATTTGTTTCCTTTTTCTTTTTTTGTAACTTGGCTAGAGGCATATTGGTTTTATTGATCTTTTTAAATAACCAGTTTTTAGTTGTGTTGATTTTTCTGTATTGCTATCTCCTATCTTCAATTTAATTGGCTTCCGTTCTAGTTTCTATTATTCTATTTATTTAATTTGCTTTTCTAGTTTTGTATGATTGACATATACAGATTTTAGGTCTTTCTTTTCTAATACATGTATTGAATGCTGTACATTTTTTTTATTTTAAAGAGAATAAAAACAAAACAAAACAGAGTAAGACACAACAAAGCAGATCAGAACAGAACAATGCAAGCAATACATGTCTTCAAAACGTAAAGACAGGAAATTAACAATGGCTACCCTAGTGTACATTTTCTTTTAAGTACTGCTTTCATTGCATCCTACAAATTTTGGTAAGTTGTGTTATCATTTTTATTTAGTTCAAATATTTTAAAATTCCTTAACATTTTTTGATTCATGTTATTTAGAAGTGTATTTTTGAATTTTGCAGCTATTTTTTGTTATTGATTTTCTGGTTTAATTCCTTTGTAGTCAGATCGTGAGATGGTCTATTTTGAATTTCTTTTTATGTGTTTTGTGGCTCAGGTTGTGATCTGTCTTGATGGATGTTGCCTGATGTTATGCCTTGTCTCTAGATGTCCCCCCGAAGCCCCATGCACTCATAGGTGGGGCTTTTCAGAGCTGGCTGAACATAAGGTGTGTGTTATTGGGATTTAGGGTGTGTGTTTCTAAATTAATCCGCTGATTGGAATAATTCTGTTGTGGCCGAATAGATTTACTAAAGACAGAAGCTCCACCCTGAGTGTGTCTGGTACCCCCTAAAAGGGTTGTATCCTGGATGGGATAAAAGGGAAAGGTAGGCTTGCTTGTTGCTGCTGCTGCTTCACTGTCTCTTGCTTGCCTTCCATGGACTGTTTCTTCTCTGTGATGCCCTTCTGCAGTGCCACCCTGCCTTGGAGCCAGCTGACTGCGAACTGAAACTTCTACTACCTCTGAACTGAAATAAACTTTTCCTCCTTTAATGTTCAATGTCACATATTTTATCTGAGCAACAAGAAAAGTAACTTAAGATACATGTGAACTTGAGACTTGTATTGTTCTGTTGTTGGATAAAATAGGTATCAATTATTGATGGTGTTGTTGAGTTCAGCTATTTCCTTACTGATTTTCTGCCTGCCTAATCTGTTCATTTCTTGTGGAGGGATGTTGAAACCTTTAGTTTTAATAGTGGCTTTCTTCTTACCATTTTCTTCTTACCATTTTTTATTCTGTTTTTGCTTCATATATTTTGATACTCTGTTATTTGGTATGTAAACTAGGATTGCTGTATTTTTCTGGAGAGTTGACATCTATTGTGTAGTGATTTTCTTTATCCCTGATAACTTTTCTTGCTAAGTCAGCTCTGTCTGAAAACAATATACATAGTTGCTTCTGGACTTTTTTGGTTTGTTTTTGGGTTGTTCTGTTTTGTTTTTTGGGTAATTGGGATTGAATCCAGAGCTCTTCACAATAACTTACATCTCCAGCCCTTTTCTAATTTTTAATTTTGAGACAAGATCTCTCTAAAATTGTCCAGACTTGATTAGAACTTGTGATGGTCTTGCTTTAACCTCCCAGAGTGCTGGAATTATAGGTGTGCACCCCTGACCTGACTATTACTCCTACTTTTTGTTTCTGTTTTTTCACTACTGTAAATATGGTACAAGTACTTGCTTCACTTGAAGTTACACTCAGTCTTTTAATGAGTGAGCTGGGTCTCTGGACTGTGAACTTCATACCTCCTCCTTCTCAGTCTTTCCCTCATTCAGATGAGACGGGAGAGTGGGCTGTGGCTGGGTTTTTCTCTGTGCTCAGGTAGCCCCTTACCTCAGGTGAGTTAATATAGCTAAACTGTGATTAGACTTAGTGAGATTGTTTCTCTTAAGGGTAGGCCTTATTAAGAAAAGCAGAGTACTCTGATGTATTTCCAAATGTTTTTTTTTCTCCCTCTCCTGATACTAGGTAGCAGAAGAGAATATCTCTCCTATATTTACTGTGAGAAACTAGTATTGTTCCTGCATAAAACTCACAGAGCTGTGAGTTGCTCCTGTGATTTGTACCCGTCCCCCTCCGCCCCCCGGAGTTTTAACTCTCCTGCTTGTCCTCACTGAGCCTCTAGCAATTTGTCAGTCACCTTTGGGTCTTACATCAGGCTTTGGTTGCTGTGGTGATTGCTGACTGTGTAAGTTGTGATCCTTTGCATCTGCTTGTCTGTCTCTAGCTCTTGAATTGGGGTTCACTCTTTATGCTCCCTTCCCTGAAGGGTCTAAGAGGAGTGTATGCTTTTTCACCATGTTCAGCTTTTTACATGTTTGTATGGACTGATGACTTCTAAGTTCCATACATGCCGAATTGAAAACGAAGATTTCCTTTATTGTTTGTGCCCAGGACTCCAGTTTGCCTGGAGACTATTTGTCCAGAAAAATTTTGCTTGACTTCCAGAAAAAGAACCTTCACTCTTCACTCCGCTGCTCTGCATGAGAGATAGTTGCTAGTGCGCTCTAGTGAGGAAGGCAGAGTAGTGGTGCTGGACTGACCTACATTTCAAACAGCTGTTACTATTCCTCCCTGACTTAAGTCCTCTTCCTTCACGTTCATTTCCAGCCATTTCTTCTGCTACCAGTTTGAACCATCAGAGAATTAAGTGGTATAAAGCAGGCTTGTTCTTAAGCTTTTTTTTTTTCTTAGTGTAGATATGACTCTTTTCTTGGGTCTTCTCTGTAGTTTACCATACATGTTTATATTGGTATAAAACTTTTAAGATACAGTTGCTATTAATCACTTCTGATGTTTACTTTGCCCTTGTGTATTTATCTTTAAAAGAAAAAAACTTTTGTAATTAAGGAAGGGAACTAAATTAGATGATTGGGTTCAATCTGCCAGCTCTTGATTTTTTTAATATGCTAAGTTTTTATTTAAGGAAAAATATTCAAAGCTTGATTTTTCTTTCCTTCAATTCTCTCTCCCCAACCAAATAAGCAATTCTAGCTAAATAATTAATTGCCTGAAGCATTTTGATAGAGATCTTTGCCTAGGCTATGTCACTTCATTGGCAAATAAGGAATATTTTTCATAATGAAAACAATATTATTTTATTTGAAGATAGAGTAGACCTGCATATAACTGTTTTTCTTTAAGAAAAACCAGTCAAAAAACAACTGAAATGTGGATGTGGGAAATTGTGATAGGTGATAGATATTATGCTCTTTCCCCCGTATCAGTCAGGGTTTACTAGAGAATCAGATATAACACAAGATAGACAACTGTATAAGAAATTACAAGATTGGCTTACAGTGGTCAGCCACAAAGTTGAAGGAGGAAGCGTGCAGAGGGTGTCTGTGCGCTGGAGGTTAGAGGGGGTCCAGCCCGAGGGCTGGAGCTTACTGCACTGTCCTGTGCAAGTCCGTGTCAGAAGGCCGATAGGTCTACGATGGAACACTGAAGAGTCTATGACACAGGCTGAAGAGTCTACGACGCAGGCTGAAGAGTCTACGACGAAGGCTGAAGAGTCCCAGGCAGAAGCTGAACAGTCTGTGCCAGAAGCCAGGAGAGGACGTCCAAGCTGAAGGCGAAGACTGGAGCTCCTGCGAAGAAGCAGCCCCCAGTCCCTCCTCCTTTGTCTTTTATTGTATGCAGGCTACTCCCCTGGGATGGATGTAGCACTCAAACCATCTGCCAGCACTCCTCTTCCACAGGATAAGGATGTTACAAACCAAGGATGTTTCAAACTAGGGACCCTGGCCCCATGCTGAATCACTTAAACTTCTGACCTTCCCAAATTGACACAGTGAACAACATCCTAGAATGGTAATTGCTTGTTCTCTACACCCCAGGATGTAGAGCCCCCCCAAGCATCTAGACTTCTCAAGTTGACACAATGTACAAACCATAACACCCCCTTTGTTGGAGCATAACACTGGATCCCACAAGCTTGTTTCTTTTCTACTTTAAATTTTTACTTTAGCATAATAGTATCTGGCTGTGCATCTCAGTGCCTCTCCCTGAGGAATACAGGAAGCAATCTTTGTATTTAGGCACTTCATACAACAAAAGTCAAGGTGTGTGCTTGTGTGCAAAAGTGTCAAACCAGGATTACACTCATATGCTTTGAGAACAATTCTTGCATATGTTTACCTGAACATCACAGGGGACATAATACACCCACGTCACTCTAGGGTTTGTTTTTTAAAAAGTTTTCTTTAGATTTTTCTGGTAGAAGTAGTCCAATTCAGTACAATGGTACATGGAAAACCAGAATTGCAGGTTTTGGAGGGGGACAAAAGTGAATCATCAGTTTTACTCATGCATGGGTAATAAAGTTGATCCATTATGGTAAAATGCATGTTTTCACAACACAAGAGTGGTGTGGGTGGATGATGATGATGATGATAAAGACTTATATTGGCCATGGGAGCCAGAGTTCCTGTGACAGTGAAATGGAGCAAGAATCAACCCATACAGACACAGGGAATGCAGACTTCTTTGATTCAGATGATGAAGGAAACAGCAATTAGAACTAGGTCCAAAAATATAGTGAGGGTCTTAAAGCAGGGAAGTGTATTGTACAGAATGCCAACACTGCCATTCAATCTCAGAAATCATACCAGATGAAATACTACAAGATGCTATGGAATACACAAAGGCTGAGATACAAGTAAAAAGTGTTGTATGCACCAGTAGCCATATTCAAGAATATATTTATTATAACTCCTCACTAGCTGAACTGAAAGCATTCATAAGTCTGCTGTACTTAGCAGGGATTTCTCATGGTAATCACAGGAATATAAAAGACTTACGAGCGAGCAGTATGTCAAAATATGACATAAAAATTTATGCCCTTGTAGATGTGAAGCATTATTATGCTTTCAGTTTAGGAATTTATCCTGGAACTCAGCCATCAGGTCCGTATTCAGATAGTTATAAACTGAACAATGTTGTGGACAGATTTGTTGCTTCCTTCTCCCAAACTATCAGAATGTGACATTAGACAATTGGTTTACCAGTTTCCAGTTGATGTTACGTTTGCTAACAGAGCAGAAGTTGACCAGCACAGGAGCTATACACAGGAGCAAATATGCAGGAGCAAAGCAGAAACTCCAAATGAAATGTTGCAGTTTAAAAACAGAGAATCGTATAGTACAGTCTTTGGATTTCAGTAAGATTTATGTTGGCTTCATGTGGCAAAGAACAAACTGGTACTGCTGATGTCAACATTGCACCATGATAGAATAATTGGTAGGGAGACCTTGACCAAAATGAAACCTGAGTTGGAAACTTTCTGCAACAAAACCAGAAGCAGAATGCATGTTGTTGATGAGTTATGCAGCAGCTGTGATGTCACTGGAAACACAAAGTATTGACCAGTGGTTGTGTTTTACTTGATCCTAAGCATGTGTGGCATAAATAGCTTGATGGTTTTCAGCAGCAATAACACTAGTGAGCTGACGGGTAAACAGCCAGGCACAGCATCCACTATGACAACAGGAAAACCAAAAAGATGTCAACTGTGCCATACAAGAAAGGATAGGAAAACAAAACATACATGCTATCAGTGTAAGTGATACTTGTTCATGGAACATTCAGTTTTCATGTGTAAAGAGTGCCCTGGGTGTGACAGTTGAAGCAAACATTATTTTTGTTGTAGAGTTCTCTTGGTATTTTCATTGTAGTTCACATAGGTTTTTATTTCTGAAGTTATCTGTTAAGTTTTGTAAGCAAGTAAACAGCTGATGTGAAAATGTTGATGTTTATTCTAAGCACTCATGACACATTTCATACTGTATTTTATTATTGATAGTTTATTTCCCTGCTAAGTACGTGTTGTACAACATAGTAGGAAGGTCTTGACAAAACAGGAATAGAGAGGTGTTGAGAATGGTCTGCCATATAGGAACGGAATGCTAAGAACATGTGCTGTCAGTGTAAGAGAGATATGTGCCTGGAACATGCAGTTGTCATGTGTGAAGAATGCCTTTGGTGTAATAGTTGAAGCAAAGATTCTTTCTGTGATGGACTTTGTGTTTACATTGCAGCTCACATAAGTTTTTATTTCTGATGTTATCTTTTAGGTTTTATAAGCAAGTATATAACTGATGTGAAAATGTTGATGTCTATTCTAAACACCCATTACTCATTTAATGTTTTATTTTATTGACATCTTATTATTTAGGTGTGATAATTGAAGTAAAGATTTTTTTGTAGAAGGGTATTGGTATTTTCATTGTAGTTTCATTGTATACAGGAGTTTGTGTCTGATGTTAAATCAATTGTTTAGGTTTTGTAGGCAAGCACACGGCTGATGTGAAAATTTTTATGTCTATTCTAAACACTCATTACATATTTGATATTTTATTGATATCTTATTTTCTTATTTAGCTGTGATAATTGAAGTAAAGATTTTTTTGTAGTGTGCTGTTGGTATTTTCATTTTAGTTCATATAGGTATTTTTGTTGTAATTTTTTAGACTTTGTACACCAAAAATAAGCTGATGTTAACATTTTTGATGCTTTTTTATAAACAATAACTGTTAAAAATGTAATACTTTATTTTTGTAATTTTTTTCCTGTTAAGCACTAAGATAATAAAACTCATAGAATTAAAATTAATAGTTCAACAATAGAAATATTCTAAAGAATAAACATGGGTTTGAGACACCCATGAGTATGCCCCTTTATGACAAAAAATGTGTTATGCTCCCAGGGCTAAAGATGAATATGAAGGTCTTGTTGACTTGAGTGCTGACAGCTATTTGGATTTTTTATTAAAGCTTGATTAAACTATACCTTGGTGATTTGAATGTGGTTACATATACTTTAAAGATCTGGAAAATAACATTTCTACAATTCCTCTTGCAATCTACAGAGAAAGCAACCAGTGAGATGAACACTGCTGAGGACTGGGGCCTCATCCTGGATATTTGTGATAAGGTCGGCCAATCCCGCACTGGGTAAGTGTTCTAAGTGTCAAAGGATGAAGAAAAAGAATTAGGAATTTAAAAGCGGAATGTTTTTACAAGAACATATTGAAGAATCATCCCACTTGGTTACCCCTTGTAATCAGCATGACATGATTGGTAAATTGTTGGTACTTTATTAATCACTGTCTTTTATTATTTTTCTTCTGTGAAATCTATCTTTTTTCACTTGATTTATCACGTCAGCAGTATTCCATCCAACTTGATTATTGACTATTGAAAGACACAAATTGAAGAAATATAATCTTAAACTTTTGGCATGTATCACAGAGTTTTCCAGATAACATAGAAGTGAATTACCAGGTATGCATATGATTTCCTGTACTCCTGGGCTAATAACATTCAGCCATCAGTGGTCTTATTTACCATATTGTGCCACAAATAGTATTGTCTCATTTGTGTATTTTCATATGAAAAAGACTAGGAAGCACTGTTGCATTGCACTTGATTCTTCTGAGTGGTAATCTTAACCATCTCACAGTACCTTCTTTGGCTGTTTGTTTTCTCATAGATATCGATGTTCCTTAAACTTTTCCTAGTCTATTTTTCCTAATACTTTTTCTTTTAATGTTTTAAAACTTTCAAGTGTTTTTATATGGGAGAAATCTAATTTTCAGTTCTGATTCTTCTTACCCAAGGACTGGTCTTGTGGACGTAACATCATTTTTAGATTTCATAATACGTAGTCCTGTATCTCACTGTGCAGAAAGCTGAACTTTTTATTTCTTTGCTTAAAACCTACATTCTCTTCTTTGTTCCCTGTTGCTGTTAATGACGAGATGATTTTTTCATTGTACTGAAAACCTCAGAGTCACCTCAATATTTATTTTGTTACTAAATTCTTTCACTCTTTATAGGCCTTCTCAAAATGTTTTCTACAGAGTCTCCTTAATTCTTCAGCTTGTGCCATCAGGCAGGGGCAGCTTGTCTTCTCTTCAGGGCCTGTCTACCCCTTCACTCTAGCTTTTAGGTTCCCTAGTGCACTTCCCTGTGTAGTTCCCAAAGACTGTCTCAGACATGGCCCCACTAGTCCCTTTGTTATATTTGTATTTCAGTATATTAAGTCTTGTTTTTTCTGGTCCAGTTAATTAATTTAATTAGAATCTGAATAACTACTATGTTCTTTGTATCTATTCCTCTTTTTGCATTGTCATTTAGCCCACTTTACTTGAGATATTCCTTACCTTGCCTGGAGCTGTAGATTAACATTCTGGCATTTCTTTCCATTATCATCTCTTTTATATCTAATTCTTGTTTTCAGTTGCCATGTGACAGCTATGTTCACGTAACTCCCCTATCTTCCATAGTAGTTCAGTCTCAATTTCTTAGTCCTCTGGATTAGTTATTTTCCATTTACTTCTCCCTATTTCCCATTCATTTCAACTAACTGAGTTGCCAGTGCTTTTGTATCTTAGGTAATCCCCCCACCACCTCCCCAGTCAAGCACTGGGAATTGAACCTAGGGCCTCTGTCCAGTTCTTTTTTTTATTTTTTTAAGTTTTTTTTTTTTTTCTATTTTGAGACAGGGTCTCACTAAGTCTCTTTAAGTTGCCTGGACTGGGCTTGAGTTTGCAATTTTGCTTCAGACTCCAAGTGTGCTGGGATTACAGGTGTAGGCCACTATGCATGGCACTTTTGGTTCTTTTATTCCTTTTGCGTGGGGTATTTTTCTCTCTCATTTCTTATTTCTGTGACTTATATTTTTTCAGAACCAATTTAGGTGTCATTTCTCTCAGGGAGCATCTGCTTATCCCCTTTAATATCAAGTTTTGAGGAACCCTCAAAACATTCTATCAAAGACATTCTTAGGGCTGTGGCTGTAGCTCAGTGGTAGAGTGCATGCTTATCATGCATGAGACATTGAGTTCCATCCCCAGCACATTTCCTAACTGTGCATTGTCCTACATTTTAGTAATTTATTAGAATGAACAGTTCACCAAATTTTGTGGTATAGAGGAAGGAAGCAAATAACTTAGTGGTTGAGACTGTGGACTCTGAAATGAGACTTAAGTTCAAATTCTAACTCTAACCATTGAGCCGTTTCACAGTGGTAAGTAACTTGCCTTTCTGGCACTTATGTTTCTAGTTTACCACATGAAATGGTATCTTTCTGAGGGGGATTGCTGTGGCTGTGAGATAGTTAATAGGTAAGGTGTTTGTGGCAGTACTTGGCACATACTTAAATGGATGCAACTCTGGACACTTTCAATTGAAGTCTTATTTTGTGGTGTTTTTTCTGTTGAGGACTGGATGTCAACCAAGATCTGTTTTCTGTATAGTTTTGAGATAAAGCTTTATCTAGCATTCTAATTGCAAAGTCCTCCTCTTACTGTTAGTTCTCATTTTATCTTTAGCGTTATTTTGTGGACACTTTTTATAGTAACTTGATGAGTTTCTTGAAATCAAAAGACAAACTTCTTTTCATTACTAGAAATATTCCTGCTTTTCTAGTTTAAAAAATAAATTTATAGCCTATCTAAAATTCTGTATGGTGTATAATGAAGGCATAGAGGTCAGTTCTTTTTTTCTGCATGTTAACCTTACTCTACCAGAAGTGTTCATTAGATACTCATTTTCTTATTTTGTGTTTCCTCACAAATTTAAATTAACTGATTTATAGCTTTAAAAAATATTTTTGTTTCTGTTTTGTTTTTATCCTGTATCAGTAGATTTAGACATGTTATTTTTTTTAGTTTTTCAAATTTATTTTTAGTCCATATGCTTTTTCTCAGAGCACTTTCTAGCATTCAAGTTCTTACTTGAGGTTTTTAATTAAGATTATTCTACATCTTTAAATTACTTCGGAAATAATTCTTTTTTTCCCCTCACACTTCATGCTTTCCTAGTGGTCTCTAGTAGTTTTAATTCCCCCCTAATTTCTAAGTATATATTTGTTTATGTAAATGAGTATCAATTGTATCTCTTGTTAGTAGGAGTTGTTTGAAAAGTGTTAAATAATAGAGATACCATCTTAATATTTTTAAGATTTTAATAAGCATCATATTCTGAATAGTTGCTCATGGTTTTTTTTTTTTTTTTGAGTACTATCTTACTTTCATACCCATTTTGTTTTGTTTCAAGTATTTTTTGTTGTACCTTGATATTCTTATGTTGGGAAATGGCATGCATAAGTGCCACATTCATGTTTTTTGTGCACTCTAGCCACTTTTGCTTTCCTGGGCTTCTTTCTCCATTTAAAAAAAATTATGATTGCTAGAAAGCAAAAAAATTATGATTGTTAGAAAGCAAAATATATTTATATTAAATATTGAAACATTTTCTTTAACATAAAAGTTCATTTGTTCTTGTTTTAATTTAAAATATTTTCGTGTGTCCCTAAAATTACTATGCCTAAATAGCTAGTAGATAAACATTATATATTCCCAGATCAGCTAAATGGTATAAAATTATTAAGGTTCTTTTCAGGTGAGCAATGAACTGCTTACGGTGGCATTCTTAATATGTCATTTGTTTTAAATTTATTTTTATTGTGGTGTTGTATATATAAAAATGAAACCCCTTTGAGTTTCAGTAGCATTTAGTATATTCACACTGCTGTGCAGGTACCGCCACTGTCCACCTCGCTAATATTTTTTATCATCTCAAATTGAAATGCTATACCCACTAAAAGATCACTCATTTCCCGCCTCTGGCTGACCCCTGTCACCATGTATAATTTGTTTTTGATCCTTCAAATTGTCTTGTAACTAGTATATATGAACAGCTTATGGAGAGCTGGTTTGTTAGTTAGAAACCGAGATAGGTATGTTTAGATGTGGGTTGCTGATGGTAGCATAAGAACATCGAACAGTATTTTCAGTTGGGAGTGAGATGTAGATGCCTGATGTGATTTAGAGAAAACTGAGACACAGGACTGGGGCCTCAGGGGCTATCAGTCCTCCTGTCACATTCAGATAGGGTAGTTTAAAGAAGGAAGAAGTCTTGTATTGGAATGTATCTTATAAGTAATTGTGTGTTAGGCAACAATCTAGATTTACTGTTCACATTTACTGTTAGCCTGAAACTTTATATAGAGTAAACAGATGTATTTAAGAAGACAGCTTCAGGTCTGGTAGAAGGATGTCAGGAAATGCGTTTTCCTTCCGTGATTTTGTATGTCCTAATCAAAGTGATTTGTACCACATAAGTACAATGAAATAATTTATTATCTCTTTCCTCTTTTCAAGCCATCTATCTTAGCTTTGTGACAGTTTGGAAAATATCTTAACGTTTTAAGAGGAGAAAAAAGAGCCACGATTGTGAAATTTCATTTAGTCAGAAATTTCATTTAGTTATTTCTGTAACCTAGACGCTTTGCTCTCAATGATGTTGTGAAAAATTATCATTAAATCTTAAGTGAACTTTTTTATGCTTTAAAGCCTGCACACACACGTATGCATGAACATGTTTATGTTTGATTTAAAAAATATATGTGCTAACACAAAGTATGTACTTTAAAAAAAGGTAAATATATGGCTCAAAAACTAAAACAGTTTAAAAAGATGGAAGTTGACGAGGCCTAATTTCCATTTCCATTTCCCATCACTACTTCCTATATGGAAGCAGTTTGTTTCTTTTGTATCTTTCCAGTGTTTCTTTACACAAATGTGAATATATTACCCCCATTCATATGTAATAAGTATATTATGTATACTATTCTGTTTTTATTGTCTCCTTAATATTATGTATACTATCCTGTTTTTATTGTCTCAATTGTCTCCTCTAATTTCTAATATGTAATCTTAGAAATAAATTTATTTTTAAGTATCAGTGGAGAAATTCTGAAATTATTTTTTAATTTGACATCAGTTTTAGAGACAAGTGGAATATCTGACTCAATAATTATTGAAGAAATTGTTTAATATTAGTAATGATATCAGTATCAGGAAACAGAAGATGTAATCCTTTGCTTCATGTAGTTTGTTTTGTTTAAATCTGGAAATACTTTATTATGCTAAACTTAAAACTTTTAAAAAGCATTCTGAGAAATTTCTCAGACTTCTCAAGATAGTCACATGATTTTTAGCATGCAGTTCCAGTGCATGAGTAAGTGGTTAAGAATGCCAGCTAGCTCACATGATGCATTTGAACAGTCTCTGTTTGTCTAGAAATCCAGAGAACTTTCAGAATGATAGTAACAGTTTTCTTTAGCATGTTTTCACATAATAAAGGAATTTTCTCTGTTAGTGTTGGTTGGTTTATTATGTTTTATGTATGTAAAAATAGATGTAGGGGTGGATACTGACCATACAATAATAGGTTGAAATTCGTATAATTGCTGTCGAGGTTACTTTGTGCTTTATTTTATGTGTTAACAATTTTTGCTTAGCTGTAATCAAAGATATAGTTGACTGATGTGGAAAGCATGATATAGTTGACTGGTGTGGAAAACATGATCTTGGCTAATAGATACGTAGGTAGTGATTCTTTGATTTATTCAAACAGAAGGAGAAGCATAAACTGATAGTTACTAGTGATATTTTGTGAACAACGTAAATGTAAATTTTCGGGAAGGAGTTTGTTAAAAGTGTTTCTTTTGGCTCTGTATTGTCTTGTCCAGGACTGAATTATGACTGTTTCTGACCTTCAACTGGAAATTAATGCAGTGGTTTTCTGAATTTTGTAAGGGAAAAATAATCTAGAGAAACAGACTTCTTCCAGTAGGTAGATGATAATTCTCCTTCCTCCCTCCCTTCCACTTTTCTTTTATCCCTTCTTTCTAATTTACAGGATTTAACTTTGAAGTCTTTGAAGCGCTCTCAAGAATAATAGCTAACATTTATTGACTGCTTATTATTTGGTTTGCCAGGTGCTGTTAGAGTACCCTGTACATATTTTACCTAATCCCAGCTGTCCTAGAGTACTATAGGTTTTCTCAATTTACAAAGGAGAAATCAGATTCATATTTAGCATTCTCCTTAACATAACAGAAGTTCTTAGCTACTTTCATCCTCCATTCATAAATTGTAGAGACTGATTGTCTCTTGGCAGTTTTGTGTGCCTAGTGGACATGGCTTTTGCTATCCTTAGTACTCATAGCCCACCGGTAGAAGATAGGAATAAACAGGGAAGGGGTTGAAAAGATGGTGAGCAGAGTCTTCTAATGGAGAACAAAGGAGAGACCTACTTAGGGCTTTGATGGAGGGATTTGAATGTGTGAATAATGTTATGCTGATTGTAAAGTTGAGAAGAGGCCAAGAGCAGAAAGTAGTGCATCTGAGGAAGTAGTGCGTCTGGCATGTATGTGAATATTGCAAGATAGGAAAAATTTAGTCCCTCTTAAAAAGTTAGATATAGAGTCACTAGGGCAGAAATGAGTTGCCCAAAATGTGCATGTGTGGCTATATTTTATTGGGATGATATGCTCTATAGCCTTTTCAGACTGGTTCTTTGAATTAACAGTAAAGTTCTTTCTGCCTTTTTGTGACTTAACATCTTATATTTTATTCCTCAATAATATTCCATTGCAGCTTATGTATTGCTGCAGTTTATTTATCTGCAGGACACTTAGGTTGCTTTAGTTTTTTTATAATTGTGAATAAATCTGCAGCAAACATTCACATACAGTGTGTGTGTGTGTGTGTGTGTGTGTGTGACTTAGATTTTCAGTTCAACTAGGTAAATATCAAAGGATATGATTACTAGTTCTCATGATAAGAGTATATTTAACTTTGTAAGAAATCACAGAATTGTCTCTTAAAGTTGCTATGTGTGATCTGTTTGGAATTTATCCTATTAGACAGTATGAGATATGATTCTCACCCTTTCCTGTTTGGCAACCCAAATACCACAACATCATTTACTAAAGAGCCCTGTCTTATCTCCTTTTAATCTGAAATATTACCTTTATATATTATATATTTTATATATATAATATTCCTATATATATTTAAATCCATTTTTGAGTTTCCTCTTTTGTCTCTTGATAGATATCTCTTTATGTGCTGTTACCTTATGACTTTATTAAAGCTTTATCATGCTTTTAATATTTGGTAGAATTAGTCTCCCTCACTTTTTTTTTCTGGAGTTTTTCTAGATATTTTTTCCATCCCCGCTGTCCTTTGGTAAATCTTATAATTGACTAGAATAGTTTAAAAACAAAACTTTCTTTTTAAATTGACTCAGTTTTTAAATCAATAAATGTATGTCTTTTTTTTGTATCAGGACTTTTTGTCTGGAGACCTAGCATATCTTTTTGTATCCTTTATTAGTGTTTTAAAATTTTCTTGTAAGTCTTCTACAGGTTTTGTAATATTTCTTATGACATATTTTATCTTTTTCACTGCTCTTTAAGTAGGGTTTTTTTTTTCCACTGGTTGTTCCATGGGAATTTTCTTCTTTTAGAAGTAGTTGTATTAGAACATCCATGTATCTAGAAGAGAATATTCCATTGTGGCGAGGGAAATTGAGATGATGATTTTGGAGAGAATAGGGAGAGGAGGAAGCCAACTCCTTGACTAGGTAATAGGGAGTGGGATCTGAATATATCTGAGTTTTCTGTTTTTACTTGCTTAGGAAATGATTTATTTTTTATTTTATTAAGTTTTAAAACATCCTATGTTTTGTAGAATAAGAACTGTGCTGTGGAGACTGTTTTACAGATGAACAGACTAAAGTCCTGAGAACGTAATAGAACTTAATCAATAGTAAGCAGAGGTAAAAATTTTTTTCTACTTCACTGTGTTGCGTTCTTACAACATTGACCTGTTAAAATCACCAATCAAGATATACCCGTCTTCCAGTATTTAGTAATTTCTCTCTCTTCCATACACAGTACATTTTATTTTGTTGACTGAATATTAGAAGACATTGTGTTACGTTGTCTGGGAATCTCAAAATACCATTGTACTGAATTTATGTGGTGACTGTTATCCTTCCATTAATCTGTATTTAGTTTTAGGTGATGTTTTAATTTATCTCGTTTCCTAATCAAGTATTTTGGGACTTCATGAACTTGTAAAACACTCAAGGAGCATTGTATTTTTTTTTTTTTTGGTACTGGGGATCGAACTTACAACCTTGCACTTGCCAAACAGGCGCTTACACCACTGAGCTAAATCCCCAGCCCTTCAAGGAGTGTTGTATACATTTTTCTATATCTGTATTCTGTTGTGTATCCCATAATAAATGAATGCTTTGTGAGCTCAAAATTAAGGATAATTTGATATTTATATTCTGTGCTTTGCTCCCCTTCCCATGTGTTAAATAATTGTGTTTTATGTAACGTGTTACAGATCAAATTGACATTTTGAGTATGTTCTTAAATGAGAATTATAACAATATTACTCATTTTAGTTCTGAATTCTTTCATATTTTACATTAGAGTTTTCATAAAGCCTATAATGCCTTTATACTTTGAATGACAGCCACTAAATTAGACTCTATTCAGTATTTAAGAAGGGTCTTTTTTAATGTCTGTTAATTTCTAAATATATTTAGCTCTTTCAACAAATATTTGAGTTCTCGTTTCTTTTAGCTACTTTGTGCCTGCTAAGTACTGGCATACTAAGACCTATAGAAGTTATTTATGCATATATGTAAGACCCCAAATAGACATATGTGTGTTCTTGAATGATAGGCCACCGTAAAATGTTTTTGTAGCATGTAAGATGAAAATGTAAAGTTTAAACCATTCTTACATAACTTTGAAAGCTATAGATGTAAAAGTAATGATAGAGAATAAGACATGTTTGTTCTGTAGAACTGAAATTGTTGAGTATCTCCAAAGTCCCTGGCACAGTTCTAGAAATATTATACTAATGTTCTGATTAAGGCGGTATTAGGACCACCTCTCTCCCTTGCACTTTTGTTTTTAAATAGATGAGCTCTGTCAATCTCCAAATCTTTTCCCTGCTGTATCAACCATGCTTCTGTCGTTTAGCAGTGGTTCTCAGCCCAGATGATATTGCTCCATTAAGTATGGTTTTGCTGTTACATGAGGTAGAATTACTACTGACATTGATTGGCAGGGACAGGAATGTAACATTCGAGATAGTAGTATAACACTACAGAGAATTTTCTGCCTTGGATACCCATTAGTGCCCCTATTAAGAGTTATTTTGCTAGTCTCTTTGTACCTTTTCAGTCCTACTTAATAGATGATTAGAGAATCTCCATTCAAACTTATCTATTAACTGTGATTTATATTATTGTTACTATTAACCTTTTAAAATTCTTTCTATTTGTAATACTTTTAAGAAAATGTCCTATTATTTTGTGAGGCCCAAGGGAAATAATGAAAAAATGGCATCTAAAAGATCACTGATGGATTTCGTAATGTGCAGGAATTACAATTTAAGTTTGCCATCTTTCCTGAGTAACATAAAACCATTTTGCCATTGCTTAACCTATAATTTTATAATACTAAAATACTTTTCAAATGAGGTGTTGAAATGGAGCATATTTGAAATACTAGACCTTTCAAAATTTTTATAAAGTAAAAGATGTCAGTCCTTTATCCAGCAGGAGTCTTGAATCCTTTATTTAATAGTAGCATCTTTGTAGGAATTTGTCTGTTTTATCTAGATTAGCTAATTTGTTGGTGTTCAGTTATTTGGGTTTTTTTTTTTTAAAGAGAATAGAACAAAACAAAGCAAAAGAAAACAGAATAGAGTCAAACATTCAAAACAGAACACTGCAAGCTATACAGGTTTTCAAAACATAACAACAGGAGATTAACAATGGTTACCCAAGTGTCTCTTGCTTTCTTCAAATGGTTGTTCATTCATTTACAGACAATAAACTCAAACAAAACAAAGTAATATAAAACCAGATAAAACAAAAGAGCATTACAGGCCTTCAAGTCAGACAACAAGAAGCCAGCAGTGGCTACCGTAGAGTCTCATTTTTCAAAAGAGCTGTTCCCATCTTTTCACATACTGCCTTCAAATAGTAGGAAAGGGACTTAAACCAATCAAATCAAGGAATAAAAGCACCATTGGATTTCAGAACCATTTCTCCGTATTTATCGGGAATTTTGTATCTTATTGAGTCTTTCAGTTTCTTACACTAGGGAGACAATGCAGTGTTTACACATGTTTGGTTTATTTCACTTATGAGTATGGTCTCAAGTCGCATCCATTTACCTATAAAAGCCTCCATGTGATCATTTTTTATACCTGAATAGTACTCCATTGTATAAAAGTACCACATCTTCTTTATCCATTCCTTGATTGATAGGCATTTGGGTTGTTTCCAAGATTTGGCTATTACAAATTGTGCTGCTATAAACATGGGTGCACATATATCACTGTGGTAAGATTATTTCACTTCTGGGAATATGCCCAGAAGCGGAATAGCTGGGTCAAATGGGACTTCCAGTCCTAGCTTTTTGAGAAACCTCCAGACTGACCTCCACAGTGGTTGCACCAGTCTGCACTCCCACCAACAGTGGAGAAGGGTTCCTTTTTCCCCACAGCCTCTCTAGCATTTGTTGTTGGTGGTTTTCTTGATCCTGGCCATTCTTTCTGGAGTGAGATGAAATCTCAGAGTTGTTTGAATTTGCATTTCTCTAATGAGCAATGATCCTGAACATTTTTTCATGTATTTATTTGTCATTTGTATTTGTTCAGCTGAGAAGTGTGTTTTCATCTCAGATGCCCATTTCTGGATTGGGTCTTTGAATTTCGAGGGCCCAATATTTTTTAATTCTTTATATGTTCTAGATAGAAGACCTTTGTCTGAGGGGCAGTTGACTAAAATTTTTTCCCAGTTTGTGGGTTTTCTTTTCACTCTGTTGGAGATTTCTTTTGACATGCAAAAACTTTTTAACAAGACAAGATCCCAATTGTTGATTCTGGGAAGTGTTTCCCATGCAGTTTGACTTTTGTTCATGAATTCTCCACCTACCCCTATGTTTTCAAGATTT
>RJWT010018521.1:0-18835 GCA_004365215.1 Cuniculus paca
CTTACACCATTCATAAGGGCTCTACTCTCGTGACCTCGTCACTTTAAAGGTCCCGCCTCCTACTACCATCACCTTGAGGATTACAATTTCGTACTAATTATGGGGAGACATTCAGACCATAGAAGTCCTAAAGTACAGCCTGAGCTCATGATTTGGGACTGCTTCCTAATTGGACTGCCTGCACTCAGGGAACAGGAATGAAAAGGGAGAAGAGTGAGAGAGAAAGAGGAAATGCCAATGCCAGACGCATGACTGAAGTCTGCGCTCCAACTTTCCACCTGTGAAACAGGAGCTGTATGCTTCTCAGACTCATCAGGAACAGGAAGTCCTCAGTTCTTCCAGGCTGCACACAGAAAAGTGACTGAACTAAGGTAGCCAGCGAGAGCCTGGGGAGCGCCCTGCGGGTGTGAGGGAGCCATATTGTCCGCTATGAGGATGACTGAGGGAACATAACACGGACAGCTGGAGACTCCTCAGGCTCATTTGACCACACTCCGAATATTCAAAATAAGTTAGTAGTTTGGATTGAAGCCATTCTGTTTAAATAACATACAACGGTTGTGTTAGCTTCTCTTGGTACAACAAAATACCCAAAATAACCGACTCACAAAGAGAAAAGGTTTACTTGGGCTCAAAGGTTCAGTGGTTCCAGATTATTATCTAGTTGACCCATTGCTTTTGGAGCCCTGGAGGGGGCTAGAGGTACAAATATTGGGAATTTATGCGGTGGGGCAAGAGCATTCACCTCATGGCCAGGAAGCAAAAGAGAAAGAGGACAGGGTAGAGTCCCACACCACACCCACAATGACCTAAAGACCTCTCCCCAGGACCCACCTCTTAAAAGTTCCATTCCTACTCAGTAGTGGCATGCTGGGGAGCAAGCTGTGTCCTTGTGAGGCATTCGGCATTCAAACTGCAGAGGTGCACATAAGAAAAGACACATTGAGCCAAAAGTGAGCTGCTCCTACAGCTGCAGGAGTTTAGAGAGTGTTCCATAGGTTCGGAAGTTAGAGAATACCTGAAAATATAGTGTTATGAAAGAAAAACTAAAATAGAGATTATTGAAAACATTCTTTATCGAGGTCTGACCCCACCATAGGGCTTTTCATGGCTTCCCTGGTACATCCCCTAAAACCCCTAATTCTACAACTGAAAACTTCTTTATGGCCTTGGATTCTGACGATTTTTGCTCTATGCTTTAACTCTCTGCCTAATTTTGGCTCTTCCCCAGGTATTTTTCTGTTGTCCATCTGGTTCTGAAGTGTAGATCTCCAGGGAGGCCAACACTGGTCTTGCATCTTGACACGAGAAATAAATAGTGCCCACAGCAGATGTTGCATATTTTGGAGAGACTTCAAGAACATTTCACGTTCTGCAGCTGGCTATCTGGAAGGATTCCTGATGCAGCACCACCAAGCTGGTAGGATAAGACGAAGCAACAGCCTTTTCAGATCCACTGCCCTGAGCAAGGTTATGAATAGATGTGAATGGGCAGTGGGTTCACTTTTGTCCCAGATTACTATCAGCTCGCCTCTTATAAAGGAACACACCTGAGAGGATTTACTAATGTTCAAATGTAAACATGTGAGCCCACGGGACCTGAAATAGTAGGTCCCATTTCTGTTACAGAAACTAGATTGCGTACTGGCGTATGAACAAAGTTCTCTGGACTAAATCAGGAGTCCTGGAATCCAGAGCTGGTGCAATTCAGAGCTGAGCTACCACAGGCAAATCATTTGCTTGTATGCTCTAGAGTTGTTACCAACGATGTTGCATCCCTCACTGGGTACCTGCTGTCAAATGAAATTATAGAAAAATATTTTAATAACTATAAGTCACATTTCTAGTTATCTTCTTACATGTTTTTACTTCTAGGCAAATTACCAAAGTTCACTGAATTTATCTCTTAGAACAAAAGTCGCCATAGTGATACTGACTTGGGTTATTTTCTCCCTATAGTACTTAGTAACTCTTTTCTCCTAAAAGCCTCCTTCTCCTTTCCATTCTAATAAAACCCAAAGCAGCTCATTTAAACTGGGGCCATTGTGCTTTTGGTATCATGGTCAGGCTCCCAGCGCAGCTAGCAGAGGTCAGCTGCCCTCACCAGAAAAGAGATCCAAGAAAGCAGAGACCATTGGTATTGCTCTCACATGCTGGAAATTTAAGCTACCTCAGTATATTCTTGGAACATAATCTTTATAAGGAGAGCAGGTAAATAGAGTCATAAGCACTGGTGCTTTGAATGCCATTCCCACAATTCCCTCGCTGACAGAAATTGTCTTTTCTCTAGCCTCCTTGGAATTGGTTCTCTTCTGAAACCTGTACTGTCAATCCAACTCTTCTCCCAGGGATTGGCGTGGCTCTGCTAGGGCCTTTCTGTACCCCCTTCCCCTGGTCGGGTCCTTTTTTGTTACTTGTCTTAGACTGGGTCAATTACCTGAGCAGGGCCAATATCCTCCTATGTACTTTCTTTACCAACATCTGTAGAACTCAGAGTGCCCCTGAGTTAGTCACTGTGGTCTTTCCTGTCTTTCTTGATTCCTCTCAGAAGCTACCCATCAAATTCAGGGTGTTCTACTGTATGATTAGAGGCTGCCACCTCCTGGCCAAAGCACGCAAATTGTTTCCATCGGGTCTGCTGAGTAATTGTGTGCTAGCCCCATTTACACTGCCAAGGCTCGAGAGCGGCTCATGACCTCACTCATTTTATAGGTGTAGAAGATCTTAGAGCATTAGCTGCCAGTATTTTTTTTTTTTTTTTTGCGGCACCAGGGATTGAACTCACGACCTTGTGCTTGCCAGGCAGGCAAATGGCCGCTGAGCTAGATCCCCGGCCCTTGTGTTTTTTGAAACAGGGTCTCACTATGCCGTTCAGGCTGGCCTTGAGCTCACTTTATAGCCCAGGCTGGTCTCTTAACTCACAACGATCTGCCTGTCTCAGCCTCCCGAGTGCTGGGATTATAGGCGTGAGCCACCACGCCCGGCTTTTTTTGGTTTGTTTTTCGAGACAGTGTCTCACTATGTAGTTGAGCCTGGACTTGAACTCACTATGTAGTCCAAGATAGCCTTGAACTCATGGTGGTCCTCCTGCCTTAGCCTTGCAAGTGCTAGAATTACAGGTGTGCACTACTCCGCCCAGCTTAGCTGAAAGTATTGCCCTGTAGTTTCATCTAAAGAGAACACTTCCCTCAGAGTCCAGGATCAGAAGACACCAGCAATTTCTTTCTCTGCTCATGCACAGAAGAAAGACCACTTGAGGACAAAACTACCAAGAAGGTGACCATTTGCAAAGCAGGAAGAGAGGCTTCATGCCAAGCCAACCCTGCCGGCATTCTGCCTTCAGACTTCTAGCCTTCAAAACTGTTAGAAAAATAAGTTGTGCTATTTAAGTCTCCTAGACTGTTGTATTTTAGTTTGTTGGTCTGAGCAGACATAGTACACAGATGCAAATGCATACACAGCCTATAGTCTAAGAACTGTAAATTTGACTTCAGCTTGTAATTGAGGATTCAGCTGACTTGGGATATTAAAAACCTCTAGGTTTGCCTGCGTGGACAAACCTTACACCAAACAATGAGAGTTGAAGATTCATTTTCTGGTTAAGCTGGTTAATTACCAAAATTATACCCTGTCTTTGCTTTTTTTTTTTTTTAAGTATTGGATCAATTTTGAAAAAACACAGGAATTCTCTACATTCTTACTGGAGATTAATATCAAACCATCTGCTGTCTTTTTACAAAAGATTAATTGAAAGAAGTGATGTTTATGAAACATGGATTGCAGGTCACACAACACATTCAATTCTTGTGATTCCAGATTCTACCCTCAGATTGAGTGGGACCCTCATGTACTTGGAAAATATTTTCCTGCTTCACAATCATATTTGCTGGGTTGTTTTGCAGTCATGCTTTCAGATGTGATCAAGGGATGCTACAAAGACAACTAATGAAATCCATTCTTCTCTTTGTTCTAGGAACACGTTAGATGCTGCCTGCTATATCCCTTAGCTGTCTGGAAAGCTTCTCATGAAAATTCTGACAGTTTCCTGCTAAGAAAGGCTTTGCATCCATGGAGTAAAAGGCATAATTTTTCTTGGTTAATAAGAACAAAGTAATAGTCTTTCCTGGTGTTTTGACCTTTAAATAAAGCTCTAAATTTCTCTTAGGCAAAGACTGAGGATCCACTGAGTGCTCTAGCTTGCAGCTACTGAATTACTCCCCACAAGATTTTGTCAAATAGAGTAGGGGAGGAGACACTAGCTTCTGGTTACCTGAAAAGGTTCTACTTCACACGGGCTCTGGACTGACCATTCCAGATTTTCCTACTCCAACTTTGTTACCTGCTACTGATCTTATTGAGTTCTTCACTTGATACTTTGTTGGACACAGTTTTTCCTTTCCCAGTGACTCCCCATCAACAATACTGTATCAGATTCTGAAGGCAAGAATAATACATGACCAAAACATTGGTCTTGCCACTCTGTAGCCAGGCATGAACTCACACTTGTTCCCTTGAGTTTAGAAAAGATTCTGCTCTGGATCATGGCTGTTGGAAAAGGTTGCACTTTGATTTGAATATATGTGTGCCTCCAACATTTGTATGTTGGGACTTAATACCCAGTGTTAGTATTAAAGGTGGTGTCTTTTGGAAAGAGATTCAATCATGAATAGTCTGCCCTTTAGCTTGGAATTAGTGTCCTATATTAAAGGCCTTATCCCTTTGTTCTTCTATGCCTTCTTCCATCCTCTAAGGAGGATACAGCAGCAAGGTTCCATGTTGAGAGCAGACAGAGAGACTTTGTTGACACCAAATCTACTAGTTCTTTGATCCTGAATTTCTCAGCTTCCAAAACAGTAAAAAATACATTTCTAATGTTTATAAATTTCCCACTGTGTGGCAATTTATTATTGCAACATGAATGGATTAAGTTAAGATTGTTCTACAATACCATTGTCACTCAAATAGATTGGGGGTGCTTTCCTGATCCCATTTGTCTTCACACAGAGCTTGCCCTCACCACTACCACTCCTCCTCACTCTCCCTAGTTCAAAAATGTGTTTCACGTCTTCCCCAGAGCTAGTAAGAAATGTCTCTCCCCAACCCCAGGATTCATTTTGTGGATTACAATGGTGTGATTTTACGGAGTTAGTGGTATGTTGGTGTACTTCCCCAAACCTGAGTCTTCCACACTGGTATAGTTGCTATCCTGGGAAAGGTCTCCTATGGAGGCGTCAGGGTTTTAATAAAACTGAAGTCTTAGTATGTGAATATGATCATATGTAAATCAAGTTAACACACCCAATGGGCAAGTGCATGATAGTATGAAAGCACTGTGTAATTTAAAAAGGATATTTGTATCAACTATGTTTCATAGCTTGACTTAATCATCATTTTAAAATACACTGACATAGTAAATTCTAACTCAAGAATGAGTAGTATCAGTCTCCTTCACAATCTTCTCTGTACTAACCACTTCTCCCAAATGACATTCTTTCTTTAAAATTCCCATGTCTTTACAATTTGATTAATGAGTTTTATTAAAATCCTATGAATTATGATCAAACTTATGGATTTTCTGCAGTACAGTTTAACTTTAATATCTTGGAATGAGACATTTCCTTAGCAGAAGTAACTGATACACTTATTGACAATCAGCCAAGAGACAACTGACCTATTAAACCCCAAAAATGTTTTTTTTACAAACTGGCCAGTGTGGTAGGACTATCATTCTAGATATCATTTGCCTTTATAGCAGTTTTCATGATTTCATGCTTTGGCATACACTTCTCAGAAAATTAAAATTCTTTTTGCCGACCATCAGGACCTGATGAACAAACAAACAATTGCAAAATGCACTTGCTTTAGAGTTCATCCAAAAGAAGAATGCTGTCCAAGTAAATTAATTCATTTTCTATCACTCTAATGTTTCAAATTATTTAATATAAAACAATCTAGAACAGAATTTTTATCAACTTTTTTTATTGCCTGATTAAGTCCCACATAAGCCATGAAATCTAAAGAGATGGCAGGTGGTGATCAAAAGCTAATGAATTCCACAACCAAGTTAACTTGGCCTTGTAGATCTTACAGTTGTGCATGGAGTTGGAATTCTCCCAAAGCCAATTCAATAGTGAAGCTTTCATCTCATCTCCACTATCTAGGAAACTTTTGGTCTTTCTTACACTGGACACTGCAGGAGCAGTGGGGAAGTGAAGTATCTAAGGACTCAGCAGTGTCCTTGTCTGAATGACATGCCATGTGAGAAGCTTCCTTGCCACCTAACTTCTTTCCTCAGGAGTTCAGAGTTGCATTCCAGTCTGACAACCCTTGTAGTTCTGTCTGGCTTCTTCATCTTCTCTAGTAGGTGTTTTCCTCCAATATGTTTCTCATATCTCGAGTGCTATCTGTCTTAGCACCTACTTCTCATGTGGTCCTAGAAGTAGTCAGAAAACAAAATGTGATAATGAATGGACTGGGGACCAGCTTACATACTTCCCAGTGGAAAGGAGAACCACATCCTTGGTAGAGGGAGCACAAACAATATCACAGGACATTGGCTCACTTGAAGAAGATTTCACCAAAGGAAGCCTGGAAAATGCCCCTTTTGAGTGAGGGTACTGCAAGTTCAATCATGCAGAGTACTGAAAGTTCAGGGGTGGGGGCAAAAGCTCCAAAGATAGCCAACTTGGTTGCTTCCTGGGAACTGGTACTGATTCCCTGCAGCACAGTAAGAAGCCAAACATTGTTAAGAGCAGTTAATGGATAAATGTCCATCATGGGGTTTTTGTGGTGGCTTAGGAGGAGTGTGGTAGATCTTGCAGTGGGAATGCAGACACAGTTGAGCATCAGTCTGCAGACCTGAGTTGTTGGAATCAGAGACATTGGAATTCTAGGCCAAGAATTTGAAAGTATATGCAAAAGTCAAGACTTTAGTGAGGAAGCCTTAGAACCCCAAAGATATTGTCATTATGAGACTTCCAGGCTGGTAACGACTTAAATCTCAGTAAACTCAGCTGGGGGTATGCGGGGGGGATAAGGGACGGGGCTCTATCTCTTGTAAGAATTAACTAGCAGGTACCAGAGCCAAGAGAGCACACTTGAGTTTTGAGTTTGAGGTTGTCTACTCAAGGGATGTCTTTGTTCTAGTGGTGAAAAGACATGACAAATTCTCAATACCCACAGTTTAAGGAGAGGTTCGTATTGGCTCACATTTTGGTCCACGGTTGATTTGCTCCAAGGCAGGACAGCATGGCAGAGTGGGATGACAGAGGAGCAGCTGCTCACAGCACAGCATCCAGGAAACAGTCAAGGGAAGAGCAAAGGAGATCTAACTTGGGACACACCCAAAGTGACCCAGGTCTTCTAACCAGGCCTCATCTCCTTACAGCAATTGTCTATAACACCCTTATAATCCAATCATCTTCCAAAAGTCCTGCCTATGACCACATGCAGCTTTAGGAGGACATCTAGATACTAACCCTAATAAGAGGCGAACAGATGACAAGCCTGAAAAAACAAGAACTCATTTATCTGGGCACTCTTAAAACACTGTGTTTAAATTCCATGGCAATAAAGAGGAAAAGCCTGAGGTACCCAGCCAGGTGGTACAGAATAAAGAAATTAAGGAAATGCAACTTTGAGGCAGGAGAATCATTATGTTCCAGGTCATCCTGAGCATCTTAATAAGACTTGGTCTCAAAATTTAAAAAATTAAAAAAAAAATTTTGGTACTGGAAAAAAAATTAAAAATTTAAACAAGGGTGCTCTGGGGTTGTAGATCAGTAGTAGACTGTTGCTTAGTATATTTGTGGCTTTGGGTTCAATCCCCAAACTACTGGGGGAAAAGGAAAGAAAGGCAGGAAGTCGGGCAGGCTGGCAGGCAGAAAAGGCAGGCAAGTGAGCATGATTTGTTGAGATTCTCCAACTGAAGCTTGTGTAAACTCCACATGGCATTTTTCTCACCTAAGAAACTTTACAGCTTATTCAAAATAGAGTCTGTTTCCTTCTTTATTCATAACCTAGCACATCCCCAGCTGGGTTATGCTGTGACTGAGGTGTAGATCCTGGAAAAGGAGGGAGGAGGGGAAAGAGGGAAGGAGAGATGAAGGAAGGGAAGGGGGGGCAGGCAGGCAGGTGGAGACAGAAGATGTGACCGGGGAGTTTGTAACATCAAGAACAAGGGGGAACTCTAATCCCTAAAAGGGAAGACTGGATCAGTTCTATAGGCTCTTATGTTTGGAGGCATTTGGTGATTTGAAAGTAAACCCATTCTGTCCCAACCAGGATCCTGACCTTGGCATAGCTCATGCCTGCCCAGCTGCAAGTTAAACCTGATCTTATGAGCAAGTCCCTGGCCTGATCTTTTTTCTCCGTCTTCTGCCTGAAGGAGACATGAGACTCTACTTTGCTACAAGAAGGTTTCTGGCTTTCACACTTAGCTTTTAATTATTAATTAAGCATTTCCAACTTTGTTATTTTTTCCAGAGTGTCAACTGTGCTTAACAAAAGCCACCTAATTACACTGTGCTTATGGTTAGCATTTCCCCATTTTCCTCAATACAGTGTACCTGTTGCTCATTTTCCTCCAGTTTTCCAATGTATGAACACTTGAACAATTTAATAATTTTAACAATTTAACCACATGCCTGGAGTCATCTGTATTCTGCCTAACACCTGTGAGAGAGTCTGCTGCATTTTCCTAGAGCTTCCATAACAAATTACTACAGACTGTGTGGCTTAGAACAACCGGAATTCATTCTTTTACCATTATAGAGCCATGGCCAGGGATTTAGCTCAGCGGCATAAACGCCTGCCTGGCAAGTGCAAGGTCATGAGTTCCATCCCTGGTACCAAAAACAACAACAACAACAACAACAACAACAACAACAACAACAACAACAAAACACTATAGAGCCATGAAGTCTGAAACAGAGGTGTGAGCAGGGCCAAGCTCCCTAAAAGATCTAAGAAAGAATCCTTCTTTGCCTCTTCTAGTGTTGGGTAGCTCCAGGAGCACTTTGGTTTACAGCAGCATAACTCCAGTGTGTTTTCATCTTTACATCATCAATGCTGTGTCCTCATCTCAAAAGGACATCTCAAAAGATATTGGATTTAGGGTGCACCCTTGGCCAGTATGACCTCATTTCTGTCCTTAACTAATAACATCTGAAAAGGACCTATTTCCAAATAAAATCGTATCTTGAGGGTCTCAGGGGTACATGAATTTGGAGTGGCATTCTTCAACAACCCAGCTTCAGAATCCTATCTAAACAATCCTATCTAAGTAATGACTTACTTGGATTATTCCAGACACTGATTGCTGCAAGTGAGGTCCCCAGGAAATCACTTCTGAAACAGGTAATAACATGTGGGAAGTTTATTAAATGTTGCTTTCAGGATGAATATACATGGGAGGATGAATCAACAGCAGGATTCAGTAGTAGAGAAGTTTGACCACCATGCAGTTTAAACAAAGCCCTCACCAGACCCTAAGGGAATCTCAGAAGTTGAGTTGCTTTCTCACTATTGTTCTGAATTGGATCAAGGGTGCAGAAGCCTCAGTGTAGTGGAATAATCAGTCAAGCTCCTCCTCTTAAAATGAGAGAGACACAGGTCACTCTCTAGTGAATGAGGTAGAAGGTGCTTCACCCCCTCTCCTCTCATCTGCCTCTGTAGCACAACATGCATTCTCATGTTCTGTTCTTCTGTACATAACTCTTTAGGGTCTGGAACTTATTGGGGAACCTGACAGTGTCCAGCTTTGCCTTTAAATGGGCAAGATTAACTTTAAGTGCAATTTTTGCAAGTTTTTTTTTGACAATAATCCAAAGTACATATTTCTTAACCCCTTCATAAGCTAACACAAAATATCTTTTGACTCTACTACCAGCTCTTACCACTATGTCCTAATTTGCCATGATATCAGGTGAAAAACAGTGTTTATTCATAGGGTCATCCTTCCAACTTAGCATAGTAGTCAGTGATGTTTTAAAATTTGTATGAGTACAAATTTCTGATATATAATGAATATGTGCACCATGGAGAATTGAGGAACTGATACATGCACATGTCACATCTTAATCCCTTTTACTTTCCCTCTCCTTCCTTCCTGGATCCCCTTCCTCCATTCCTAGATCCCATTCTTATCTGTCATGATCTTAAACACTTTCACTCTTGCAATATCATGGTGGTGGAAAGTAAAAGTGAACATTAGCATCTTAGTCCAACAATAGTAATTCTGTATCTGTTCAGTATTTAAGCACTGATGATAGAGTCTCATTAAAGCACAAGAGAGCTTAAAAGGATGCCAATTGGTTTATATAGAATTGATGGAAGAAACAGAATCTAGGGTAAATTCCAGAAAGGGGCCCACTCCCAGCCACACTGCAAAATTGAAATGCCAAGGAAGCTGTTTATAACAAAGTTGCTTATAACCCGAAATCTGTAAATCAGATGTTACATGCTGATTTGTAATATGGTCACCAGTTTCTGGTGATAGAGTCAAGCTTTTTCTGTGATAATCAACACAAGTAAAATTAGTTTTCATGAGTATTGAGAATATGCAGGACATTTAACATGTCCATGATTAAACTTCCTGGCAAGAGGAAATTCAGCAAGAGCTTAAAAATTATATTATTACAGAATACATTTCTGATCAGCTAATTTCCTCATATAAAGAGCTGCTACGACACTTATGTTACTTTCTTTAACCTCCCATGATCTTTCTGTTATTCACTGATACAGTTGAATTTCGTTGACAGGGGAAAAGTCATTACAAGGCGAGTAATTTCAAGCTTATGAATTTGGAATTAGTAAATTGTTATTTTCAGTACAGTTAGTGATTAATGTCTTAGTTGATAATTTCCATTATTCTTTATGTTTTTTCCAAAACTTTGTTTTGTTTTATGTCTGTATATACATACACACACATACACACATAATTTCTATGGGGGAAAAATAAAGAACTCCTTTAGTATAAAAGGAAAAAAATAAGCAAAGACCCAATGGAAAAAAATCAGCGAAGTATATTGACCGAGCATAATTCAAAAGAAAATTTGGGCAAATTTTATAAGATAAATTCAAGTTAAAGCAATGCTGACCTCTTGTTTTGTTTTTCAGGAAATGATAGGCACAAGAAGGTGGCACAGTGAGACTGCAGTTGGCTTGGAGCCCAGAAGGTACTACATATGGCGAGAAGATTGGTTGCGTAGAGAGTGTCAGGAATAATGGCAGCAGAGATTTACAAATATGGAAAATACTCAACAAACATTAAAGTTGAAAGTAACTGTGAAATCATAATTTTACGTCAGTGAAATAGATACAGGTGTGTGTGTATATACATGTTTCCTAGCACTATTTCTTTCAAGAACATAGCAATAAGACATCCTAAGAGTAATGAGAATACTAAGTGCCCAGCTAGTAGTTTCTAAACGCCTTCTCTCACTAAAAAAGGGGTCAAAAACTATGGCATATGCACCAAATCTGTGCGCTTCCTGGTTTTATAAATGATGTTTTATTGGAATACCACCATGGTGCATTCATTTGCATACTTTCTGTGGCTATATTGAACTATAACAGAATTAAGTAGTTAAGCAATTAAGCAAAGTTTAGAATATTTACTATCTGAGCCTTTCTATGGAAGATTTGTTGAACTCTGCCTAAAAGAAACCAGGGCTTCTTGGAAAAATGGTCAATTCAAAAGATAGGTTAGGGAAAGTAAAAGATCAGCCTGGGACGTCTCTTGCCAGATAGAAAATACCCAGAATTTACAGGATCTGGCTTTAAGGGGCCCTCCTTGGTTAAATCTGGGAAAATTTCACCCTCAAAAGGAGAGTGTATACTGTACTCAATATACTGTAACTCAGTGAATAAAATTGTATATATATATATATATATATATATATATATATATATATAGTGAAACAGAAATAAGGAAATGTCAAAAGTTTATTTTGGCTCATGGTTTCTTGGCCCTGTTGCTTGGATCTATGGTGGCACTTGACAGTGAAGTGATTTACATGGTGGAGAAGGTGTTTACATCACAGCAGCCAGGAAGTAGAGACAGGAAGGGTCTGGGGTCCCAATATCCCTTTCAGGGGACACACACAGTGACCCAACTTCCTCCAACTTGGCCCTGCCTCTTAAAGGTTCCCACCCTACCAGTAGCACCAGGGGTTAGGGACCAAGCCTTTAACTTATGCTACCAAGGGCTGGGGATCTAGCTCAGCGGTCTAAGCGCCTGCCCAGCAAGCGCAGGGTCGTGAGTTCAATCCCCGGTGCCGCAAAAAAAAAAACACAAAAAAAACCAAAAACTTATACTACCAGTAGCATGGTATTTAAAAGAATATAAACTGAATGGGTGGGCGAGTGGAAGGGTAAGAGACCTCTTTCTTTCTTCCTTCCTTCTTATTGACCTCTTTGTTTTGTTATTTTCCTCCTTACCAGTTAATGCCACAAAGTTAAACCAATAAGAACCAGAATGGGAGAAGAGAAAGAAGAAAAAAGTGATAGTTGTACATTACATATAGTTGCCCCTGTGGACCCAAGGCAAGCAGTGGGGAGAAAGAATCACCAGGAAGTCTCAGATTCTTGAACCCCACAGCCCAAAGAAAAGTCTGACCCCAATCCAGTGTTTTTAGGAAGAGACCCAAAGCCCTTCAAAGAACCACCGGTAGGACAAATGAGGCCCTGATCTACATTTCTGATTAGTTCTAGCCCTGTGAGAATCTTAACTCCCCAGAAGGCACAACTATGGGTCTGATTGATCCCAATATTTAAATTATTCCCATTGTTCCAGGACATCAAATGGAGGCACAGGTGGGGGTGGAGGAGTGACCACCGGTTGTTTAGAGAAGGAACCAACATGCCTCCAAACCAACAGCCAAGAACACAGAAAATGGCCCTCTGTGCACTGGAGATGGGGACGGTCCAGTCAAAAATCGAATGTCAAAGGCCTGAAGCTCACTGCCGGGCAACGTGCTAGTCCATGTCAGAAAGTCAAAGAAGACAGCATTAGAAGACAGAAGAGGCTGTGCTGGCAGACTGAAAGGGATGGAGGCCAACATCCAAAACGGGCAGCAAAACCCAGAGTTCCTCTGAAGAAGCAAAAAGCAAGACTTCTTTCTTCTTTCCCTTGTTATCCCATCCAGGCTACAAGCCTATTGGTTGGTACCACCCATATTGATGTGGGGGTCTTCTCCCCTCAGTTGTCAGTTTACACGTCGATCATTCAGACACACCCAGAACTGTGGCCCATTAATCTGGTAGGTGTTTCTTATTTATGACATCGACTTGAATGAATTAACAATCACAATCATTTATTTAGAAATTCTTTGAAATTAGCCAGGAATCTACTAGTATGAACAGTCTAAACTGCCACATTGATGGAAAAATTATAAGGAAAGGAAGTGTAAGAGAATTTTAGGAGTGGGGATGATATAAATGTGCCTCAATACTATTTGCCTTTGAAACATAGAAAGATTAGCTCAATATATTTCAATTACTACATTAGTTACACTCAAAATAGAAATTATAATTTAGTAGGTACCTTTGCATTGAACATAAATTGTACAAAAACACAAGTTCTCCCAATCTTTTACATTTAAAAAGACCAGGAGTCAAGCTTTGATTTTTACCCCTAGCCAATTACATCCTTACAGCTGTGGTTTACAAGTTTTGATTGCTCTCACACCATCCTCTGAAGAAATTTAGAATCACAAACATTAGCAGTGCGCCTAAATGTCTTCTATTGCTCTTAAAGGAGTCAATTGAATTTGAACGTTTGTTCAAGACATGTTGACTGAGACAAGACCTTGGATAACTACCAATTCCCATCTCTTGGCTGAATTATTTTGAGGCTCAGCAAAATGAGGATCCTGGATAAGTTTCAGCTGGCATCTGTTCAATCTTTAAGTCGCTCAAATGTATCATGTCTCATTCTATAGTTTAGACCCTCATCTGAACTATTACAGTAACTCAAGGCAAGATCAGTGGCAGAGGAACCAAGTCTATGAAATAGGATAGGTCTTCTGCGATGTGGTCCTGCTCACCTCCAACTGAACTTTTAGCAGTCCCAAGATGGTACAGCCAAGCAAATGTCTTTATTCTAACTATTTCCAGCACACTAAGCACTTGGATAAGCTATTTCCTATAACTAGAATACCATCCCAACTAAATAAACATTTACTTTTTTTCGGTTAGTAATTCAAGAATTGCTCACTATATGCATCTCCAAATGGAATTGATCATCAACTTCTCTTGCAGCCCTGCGATCTCTGTAGCCCTATCTCTAGCATAGAGCACTAATGTCCTTGTTCCCCCCACCCCACGTTTTTCAGGGTTTTTATGTTCATATGTCATAGGCTTTTATACTAGAGCACGCAAAATTATATCTATGGACAACCTTGGAGGAATAGGAAAAAGTCTGCTCCCTCAAGAGCTTAATTCTTTATTCTACAAAAATATTCTCAATGCTCCTTCTGCCAAGAAAAATGTCCCTGACATTTTAGAACCACATTTAAAAAGAGTGACAGAAAGAAAATGCATGACAATTACTGCCTCAATTCAAATTTTATTCTCAAGAAATCTATCAATCACTAGCAAAGGAAGGGTCTTTTTTTCCCCATGTTAACTAACTGTACTAGCAGAACAACATTTGACAGGGTATCATGGAAATTTTATGATTGCTGGCATCAGTTTTGGCTTGAATCTGACCTTAGATAAGTTTCTTGCCCTCTGGATCTTGGTTCCTTGAATGAAAAAGATTACATTGCATTGTTAGAAATCTTTACTGAAAGTACTTACAAAACTGTGTAAGGTTATATGTACAAGTCTGTTCACTGGAATGGTTATAAGAGCTAAAGACTGGGTGCAACCAAAATGTCATTAAATGAGAATTTTCTTAAAAATTACATGATGTCCAAATTTATGCAACATTTAAGAAGTATTGAACTCTGTGAGCTGACTTGGAGATCTGCCCATGACCTATTTGTGGGAAAAATCATGTTGAATATGGACAATTATGATTTTGTTAAACATTGTGGAAAAAATATGCATAAGTATGTACATATTTATATAAAAATAGAGAAACAATCACCAAAACCAGAGTTTTTAATATATAAGTTAGGGAGTAAGAAATATAAAAGGAAAAGAATTTCAATAAATAAAATAATTTTGATCAAAATAGGGTATTTAGGGTCCTCTTTTGTTTTTTTGGTACAGTATCTCATGTATTCAAGGCCGATCTTGAACTCACTATGTAGCTCAGGCTGGCTTTGAACTCATGGCAATCTTCCTGCCTCAGCCTCCCAAGTGCTAGGATTACATGCTTTTGTCACCATGCCCAGCTAGGATACATTTTAAAAAGGAAACTTTACACCTATATTAAGAGGGAGAATTGTTTTTCATAAGTGATATACACAGAAGGTTCTGCCCCTATGAGTCTCACCTCTTGATGTAAGTTGTTTTTACCTAGCAGGATTATACACTTTCAGCAGAACTAATGATGCATATTATCAAGGTATCTGTACAGTTTTGAGTTGACTACACTTAGTCTATTGTTCTTTTTCTACAGAACAATTATTCTTTAGACATCATGTTTAATGTTTTCAGGGATGATTGTTTATCCTTCTCTCATGTTTCTTTGATACTCCCAATACCACAAGAAGATGGGAGAAAAGGACAAATTAAGGCAGCTAAAAACTGTGGCAAAGAGAACAATCAGAAGATTAAAGTTGCTGACTTCATGCAACTTCAAGATATATTTTCATTATCATAGAAATAAAAACACTATCAGAGCTTTGTAGCAGTGGAGTTCTCAAAATGTTGCTCTTTGAGACCCGTTTACGTGATGAAAATTACTAAGAACCCAATTAGCTTCTGTTTACATTGGCTACAGCTATTGATGAAAACAATACTGCAAATTAAAACAGCGAATCTTAAAATATTTATTAACTTAATATTAATCTCAGGGCATTCTACCATGATTCTCATTTTATGAAAGGAAACTCTTCTAAAAGATAGCAAGAATAGCTTTGTTCAACATATTCGTAACCACCTTGCTGGATACAAGGTGCTGGATCCCCATATCTGCCTCCACAGTCCAATTAATGCAATGTGTTATTTTGTTTGAAGTATCTGAAGAAAATCCAGGTTCACGAACATGTATAGTTTTAAAAATATTTTAATACTTTTTCACATAATTGTGGATATTTTTCTGTAATACTGCATCAAAACTGAAGTCATAATTTATTCAAGATGAATTGCAATATGGAGTTTATAGTCATATTAATGAATTTTCATGTTCTGCTAAATTAAAATCCATTGGCTTATGTTTCACTCTGAATAACTCTTATCCGTGTATGGTTTTATGTTAAGATACATTAGTCATTTAGAAAATATTTCTTCAGGCAAGGGATTTAGCTCAGTGGTTCAAGCACTTGCTTGGTAAGCATGAGATCATGAGTTTGATCCCTGATACCAAACAAAAAAAAAGAAAGAAAGAAAATGTTTCTTCACTGAGTTATGCAGACCTTCCAAATGTTGACATATTTTATTATACAATATCAGAAAACTTGCATTCTTTAGTACCACCATTCTCATCAGAAAAGTCTTCAATAAGAGGTTTTGAAATTCTTTGTAGCATATACAACGTAAAATTCTGAATTTTATTTGAACACTTGTCATGGTTTGTGTCTAGATGTCCCCCATCCCCAAAGCCTCATGCAGTCTTAGATGAGTTTTTTCAGAAGTGGCTGAATGCAGAGTGTGTGACTAAGGATGTGTGATTAGTAAATCAGTCCACTAATTGGTTTGGCATAGTTCTGGCTAGCATTACTACACCTGCCAGAGGCCGAATAGCCTGCATGCAATATAGTACATGGGACAGAAAGAGGCTTGTCTCTCCTCTTGTTTTGCCTGCCATGAATTGTTCTTTGTGATGCCCATCTGCCAAGCTTGGACCCAGCCAATTATGAACTGAAACTTCAACAACCTGTGAGCCAAATAAACCTTTCCTCTTTTAATTTTGGGTGTCAGGTATTTTGTCTCAGCAACGAGAAAAGTAAATAAGACACCAGTTAAATTTTTATCAAGGCCAACAAATGTTACTTTTCTTGAAGTGACTAGATCACTTTACTTATTTGCAAGAAAATATCTTCTGGATTCTGAAGCCCAGATAGTCATAGCCTGAGTTGTGAGCTAAAATACTGTATTCATGGAACACCATTTCTACCCGAAAAAAATTACAGACACTTGCGCTAGTTCTTTGCTTTGTGGTGGCCACTATATTTTCATAGGTAGAGAACTTTATGCTTATTTACTAGTTCATCACGCAGAATATTAAAACACATATCCATAATTTTAAAGACTTAATTTTTTTTGATATTTTTATTCACTATATCAAAGACATCTGCATTCCCATGTTCATTTGTAGGACTATTCACAACAGCCAACATATAGCCCAGAGTAGACATCATACAAAGGATGAATACACAATGAGAATGTGGTACATGTGGTACAAATGAATACAAGTCTGTCATAAAAAGTGATGAAATTCTGTCCCCTTCTGACAACACCAAGGAAAATGGACACTTAAGTATTTTAAGCTAGGTATAGGAAGACGATGATCTCATTTATTGAAACTATTCACTGGGAAAGTCTTCATGTGGCGTTAGCATTTGTAGTATGTAGGTAGCCAAGGAAGGATGTTTTATGTGCACTGCCACGAGTTTGTACTATGTAGCTAATAGTGAAAGGATGTTCTTGCTCATTACCAAGAATTTGATCATCCATGGCAGCTCAGCCAGAGGGCCTCAAGGAAGCTACTGCCATCTCTCGCCTATCCCATGCACAATGTATAGCTACCTGGCAGCATTACTAGCCCAAAGAAATAATGAGCTTTGTCATTTTTAAATATATGTACTCATACTAAAAAGTTAATTCAAAACTCGAATTTAACAGTCATACTACATTTTACCTGACAGTGATAACCTTCAACAGAACTAAAGGTTTGAGTTCCGCGTCTCCCTCTTATGACACTTCATTAACCATTGGCAGTTTAGCTCACTACTTAACCTGTCTCTGCCTCAGAAGCATACAGTGCGCAGGTAACAAAGGAGGGCAGGTCAGTATTTGAAGTTTCCTAGCAGAGGTTCTATTTCAAATGTGAGATAATATCTACTTCATAGGATTGTATGGAGGATGGATGTGTTTATGTATGTGGTATATCACGTGGATTTAAAATGTTTGGCCATTTCTTAGTTTTGTGGTCAGGATATTTACATCATCTATTTGCCTGAGGCTCCTACTAGACACAATTCCTTGAGCCGTGCCCCTTATTTTAACCTAATGAATTACTGCACCAAAATGAGGGCTGCTACAATCACAAGAGCTGACTGAGAATGTATAGTTCTAAACACCGATCGCAAAGGTCTAGAGATAGTGATTCTTGTCTCCCAGGTTGACTTTCTTCCTTAGAAGCTGCTAATTAGGTTGACTGAAAACAAAAATGTCTCTGAGACCAAGATCTTCCCTTTATTATCTAGTGTCATTTAACCCAAATACTGATCATTGTTGCTCAGACTTTCATGAATTTGGCTGCAGCCAGGTGTAGGTCAAAAGTCGACCATGTTGCTGAAGATGTAGCTCAGTGGTAGAGTGCCTGTCTAGCACATATGAGGACCTGGGTCCTGTCCCCAGCACTGAAAAGAAGCTGACAATTTAAGATCTGTTTTTCTGTTAAGTGGACTTGCTGAGATGCAGAGGCTAAGATAGAATTTGGAGTGAGATTTCCTAGGGATTATACTTGTGAAGGAAGGATAGGAACAAGTCCAAGGAG
>RJWT010018522.1:0-18822 GCA_004365215.1 Cuniculus paca
TTAGTATCACCAGTCAGACACAGAAACATTAACCTTCTACATGATGCACTAGAAAGGCACATCACCTCTGGCATTGAATATTTTAAAAAATAGACATAATCTAATCAGGCTTAGTGGCGCATGCCTGTAATCCCAGTGCTCAAGAGGCTGAGACAGGAGAATAACTGAGTCCGAGCTGGGCTACAAAGTGAAGTCAAGCTCAGCCTGAACTGCATAGCAAGACCCTATCTTAAAAAAAAAAAAAGGACATAATCTGTTCTAAGTGCTGGTAACTACAAAACAAGTGAGAAAAACCAATCCTTTAGTCTGCAGTCAAAAAACTATCTTCTTTTATTTATTTAAAACACCAGATACAAGTATCAACAGTATGTAAAACTGTTCTTTAACACAGAAAATATGCTAGTGCTGCACAAGAAGAAAATTTATCTCAATAAGTGGAAAAATACTGATGATAATGAAAATGTTTTAGGCAAAATGAGCACGCTGCATGCTTCAGACTAAAATTAATTAAGAGTTTTTATGTTTTACAATTCTACCATAATTCTTTAAATGGTGCATTTACTTCATAGTAATAAACACTTGGGTCATTAAGTAAAGTGCAAAATGTGTGTGATGTGCTACATTTAACAACCTTTGGCCCTTTTTCCTGTACTTCTGCATTCAGTTTTCTAATATATTGAATAAGCAATTGAAGATCACAATTAAATTTCCTGACTTTGCATATTTGAGATTCTTATTTCGTTTAATACAAAGGCAATTAATCTACCATTTTACAACTGAATTCCAACTTTAGTGGGCCATGATAGATACTGAAATGAACTTACAGGAAATGCTTAATTAAATTTACTGTAAAATGCACATGAAATTTTTTTATTATGACAGAAGTCACATATTTAATTAAAAATTCTAGGACTATATTATAAAATTAAATAACTTGGGGCACTCTTAATAAACACAGCTTGAATGTAAATGCCATGAAGTAAAATGGAGCTATCTTATAAATTTTTACCTTAGTAATTCAAAGATCAAAGGAGTCAAAGGAAATCCCCTTTATTTACTATTAAAAATTACATCCTTTATTTTAATAGCAAAACAGATGGGAATGGGGCTATGTTTCTAATTTCATGTATAAAAATATTTAAATACCTTTTTTGTTGTTCTACCATCAGTTATCTCCAATTCGTAATTCTGAACCAGATCTAGTGGAATAAATTTGCTTTTCTAAGTCTTTTAAGTCTTCCTATTAACTTTTTTACTTCTTTGTGGCAGCTTTTGTAGCAAGGAATTAGGACAGTTAAAAATAAAGACTCTGGGCTGGGCACGGTGGTACAAGTCTGTAATTCCAGCACTTTGGGCAGCTGAAGCAGGAGGATCACAAGTTCTAGCTCAACATGGGCAACTTAGTGAGACCCTGTCTCAAAATAAATCAAATAAAATAGGCTGAAGATGGAGCTAACTCAGTGAAAAAGCCTTGGGCTTAATCACTGTACTGAAATGAAAAGTAAAAACAAAAAAAGAACTTTGACTTTTTCCATGTGATGTGGGACCAAGGAATCTCCCTAAGCAGGGAAGGACTCTACAGATTGGCACAGCCATCCACAGGGGGTAGGTTTAAAAAAAAGGAAATGAAGATCAGTGAGTGGAAGATGTGAGTTTGGCACAGTAGGTGGGATAAAAGAAAGGACATGAAGTGAAGGATGGATGGTCATTCTTAGTTAGAATAGACTCCTAACGAGCGTAAACCCAATTCTATCATTTATATCTTCCGTTTATTTTTAAAAACCCCACAACTTGTAAGTGAATTTTTAGGTGTTTAGATACAGTGCTAAACTGCATGGACTAAAAATACTACAGTAGTTTTTTCTTCTGACAGATGAGTTGTTACATGATGAGTGCATGTGACAACCTCCAAGGAGGCTGAAGATGCAAAATTCTCAGACTCTGTTAGACTTCTAATCTCTGGAAAATAGGAATGGAAGTGCAGGCTAGAAATCTACATGAGAGGCTACCACATTGGTGAGTTTCCTTCACTTATAATATTTTCTGGTTTAAAAGACTCTAACCTGTTTTTTAAGTTTTTAGATTGATAGCATTGACTACAAAGTGAAAAATAAAAACTCTCAAATTCCATAGTGGGCCAACATAAATGTATTTTCAAATGAGGACAGCATATGTCCAATATACATATTTTGAAAGCATGTGGCACAATGCAACACAATATTCAAATAAGCCCTTAAAGATATTTTATATAAATTATCTTCTAGCAACTAAATGTAACATTTCAAAAATCCCAAATGTCCTAATATTTAAAGCACTTCTACTTCCCCTCAGATATTCAAAAACAGCAGATGCTCCTAAACTTATGTTTGTTTGGTTTTTGTCAAAAACACACATGGAGGTTTAAATTCCCAGAAGATTAAAAATTCTACAAAATAAAAGCAAGATAAAAATAACATCTAAGCATGTTCAAGATAGGCTAGATCATTCATTATAGTTCTATATGCAAAAGATGCTCAAATTGGATAACTGAAATAAAATAACTGATGACCCATTAAAAATTTCAGAGACTGTCACATTCTTGTAACCCCAGCTACTTGGGAGGCTGGGGCAATAGGATCACAAGTTTGAGACCAGCCTGGGCAAGTTAGTGAGACCTTGACTCAAAATAAAAATAAATAAATGGACTAAGAAGGTAGTTCAGTGGTGCAGCACTTACTCACATGAAGTCCTGAATTCAAACCCCAGTACCTCAAAAAAATTTTTTTCAGAGATATACATGTACTGTGCAGTATGACTAAAAATTAATAGTAACTAAATTCACGATACAAACTGAAAACACTCCGTGTAGCCTACTTTATTTATTCACTAAGATGAGCAACAGCAATATAGGAATTTGCCATTGTAGAATACATTCTTTAATGGGATGTGACAAAATTTTATCTTTCACTGAACAATGAGAATTTAAATGTAACGTATACTAAGAGCATTCTAAATTTTTTGTTTTATTTTGCTTAGTCTGGCCCTGAGCTCAGTTTATAACCAAAACTAACATCCATACTATCATTACAAAAAAATCATTTTTGGTCATTTTAATTTTACAAAAAATAAGAGGAAACAACAAAATATAATTTTATATTTCCATTGCTGTCCTGATGTACTACACGAACACTAATTATCTCACAGATCACTGTCCAACAAAGACAATTTATTAAGTGGTAACAATCTTATTGTTACTTTAAGTATATTAAAAAAGTGAAAGGTTAAGAAAAACTGCCTAATGAAAATGATATTTCATAGTAGCTTAATTTCACTGAATCATAGTTATAAGATTCAAAATTAAAATTATAATTTGCATTAAGATATAAAGTAGCCCACTTTAAATTTTTCAGTATTTAAATTTTTAATGTTATTCCTCCTGAGGCCAGATATACTGTTAATATTTTAAACTGATAACTGAGACTAAGAAACAACATAATATCTAAATAATAAAATATTTATGAATAAATCTTCACCTAAGAAATGTATAAATTATACCAATACAGGATGTTTCAATATACAATGCTCTTATTAAGAAAGAAATTATCAAAACGTTCATAGCAAAAACTACATCAAATTAAAACATGGATTTTAGGCTAATCTGGAAAAAACTGTGATGCTTGGGACAACTCATTTATTCTCTAGTATTTCTCTTTGAGTCATCAAGTTACAGAATATTAAAGTTAAGAGTTTTAAACAATCTTACCCAACTCTTCATTGTATGTATGAAAATACTAGCCACTAGATCAATACAGAAATCTGTGTCTTCACCAGACTCCTACAATTATCTGGTTACTTAAAAATAAAACAACTCCTTGAACTGTCTTCCAAGCTCAAGTAATTTAAAAGTACTTTGTTAAAGGAAAACTAGTAACTTTCTAGCAGAGAAAATTGACCACCACCACTTTAACTGATCAATCAGGGTTAACATAACCGGTAGCACATACTGACATCAGAGTTCCCTGATGCAATGCACTGTGAAGCAACAACACAAAGACAAAGGTCTGTGGTAGGCTTTCCAGTAATGCATACCCTCAATCTATCTAATCAGGAGAAACTATTACACAAAGCTAAACTGAGGAACATGCTACACAATAAGTGAAGAGTACTCTTCAAAAAGGTGCCAAGGTCACCTGGGCATAGTGGTGCATGCTGGTAGACCCAGCACTCAAGAGGGTCAGGGCAGGAGGATCACTGAAAGTTCAAGCCAGCCTGAGCTACACAGTGAGTTCAAGGCCAGTATGAACTACATAGTGAGACTCTGCCTCAAGAAAAAATGCCAACATCATAAAAGGAAAGGTAAGAGTAAAGAATTACCAGACCGTGAGAGATGAAGGTCTCTCCTTCATGAAATTAAGTAGATAATGGTTGGACCCAACATCAGAAAAGGGAAATAAATAGCAAAACTGGTAAAAATATAAACAAATTCTACAGTTTACTTCCATTTCTTAGGTTTGATGATTTTTCTATGTTTATTTAAGTTGTTAATGTAAGAAGCTGGGAGAGGGTTATCAGGATGCTCCATACTATCTTTCAAAATCTTTAAAGTCTAAAATTATCTCAATATAAAAGTAGATGTAGATAAAGCATCTTTGTTACATGACTTAGAAATGACTATGAGATTTTGAAATTTGGTTTCAATTACTATATATTTACTTACCAAAATAACACACAGAGGTAATCAGAGTTATGCATAAGTAAGTTTCAGCATTTCCGTAACATAGCTCACTACAGACTCCACGCTGTAAATCAGTACTCACTGCCTGCTCACAAAACTATACGTATTCAGTTACAGTGGGTGATGTTTCACCAATGAAATGCATTGTTAAGCTTTTTGACTTCTCGCAGTTTAAGAACCATTAGGATATAACTAAACTATAATATGGTAAAATGTAATGCGATTGGTTTTTATTTTTTAAGTTGTAGTTTCTTTGGGCAGCAGGTGATCATATTATACTGACATTTTATTTCAGTACATTTATGCAGAGGTTTAAAATTGGTAACTAGCTATTCTCTAGAAGAAAAGAGATACATCTGCTTAAAGGAAATTTGTCCCTGTAAGCCATATTTTATCTGGGACTGACTTATGTCTAAATTATCAAAACAACACGAAAATGTTAAGACAATCTATTCCTAAACCACACCTAAAGAAACATTTTGCTTTTTACTGATAACCCATCAAACAGACTTGCTTGTGTTCATTAGATAATTTGCTTATTTTAGAAGAATCTGGATCATATTTTGTCCCCTAGTTCATAATAAACATCTTGTCTCTTGAAGATGCTACTGACAAACCGCCTTCTAATCCCAAGAATCCTTCCTTTCTTCCTCCCACAACAATTGATTGAATGAAGATCATATGCCATATCCTGGGCAGGTTGTAGAAGATAATAAAGATGCATATAAGTAATTACAATGCAATGGAGGAAGTATGTAATAAAGTACACAAGGTATATAAATGTGATACTGACAATATATAAGAAGAGTTTGTTTTCCAATGATTAATAGTTTACAGAGTTGGACTATGAGATCAAAATAAAATACCTTCCTCATGTGCAAAGATCAGTACTGTGCATCTTCAAAACAAATTATTTTTCAGTGTAAGACAAACTAGTCTTTTATTAAGGTAAAAGGGTACTCTACATTAGGTACTGCTTTCAGAAATATGATTAGTTAATTTTTAAAACTTTACATCAAAGTGAACAGATTAAATTATCTCAAATATCCTTGTTTCAAAGTGAATGTTATGTTCCCCAGAGTGAACACATTAATCTTCATTGTTTTATTGGAAATTAACAGTTCATTAGATGTCCATAACATACTCTTATGCCACATTAATTTTTATGGATTTAAAAAAAGTAGATTTTGCTTCAAGTAAATTAAAAATATTATTTTAGAAAATTCTACACAAGCAAATTGTCCAATAGTGGCACTTTATAATCAAGTGTCAGAAGTACAGCCATATTACCATACCTTCAATTTACAGGCTATCTCTTTGCTACTATTTGGCTTTTCATAAAAAATGATTAAATATTTTAAATTACTAGCTTTAACAGTTGTCTAGATAAATACCAGACCTTAGAGCTCTGGTAGCATCTTGTGACTGGTAGAAAAGTCTAAGGTTAAAAATAAAAAAACCAAAACAATACAAAGAAAACCTCAATATGCACTCTGGAAAGCTGAAGTAGGAAGGTCACAAATTTAAACCCAGAATACAAACTTAGTGACTTAGACCATGTCTCAAAATTAAAAAGACTGGGTTCATTCTCCAGAACCATCAAAAACAACCATTACCAAAAATAATAATGTCAGAAGAAAAAGGAAAAGCTTTAATCCTACAACTACCTAATCATCTCAACTCTTAAATGTACATAACATGAAATAGTAAGTAGAATTTTCTGTCAAAAAATCCATACCAGTACAATACTGGCATCTTAAATTTCTTCTTCAAATCATGAGAGTTTTGGTTTCGATGTTTAAAAAAGTCTACAGTTTAATTTTCTTTCCCATAAATATTTTTTAAAACTGAACAGACACATAATAATTGTACATGTTTATGGGGTACAACACAGTACTTTCATTCATGTATACAGTATGCAATGATTAGGTCAGAGTAACTGGCATATACATCACCTAAAATGTTTGTCTTTTCTTTGTGTTAGGAACACTCAGTCTTTCCTATGAGTTATTTTGCAATATACAGTTAACTGCTGTCAATCATAAACACCCTGTTTTTGTTTTTTACTTGTCTTTAATGCTATCTTTATCTTATCTGGAGATGGCCCTAAAGGAGTTCTTTGACTTTATGCACAATATCAACCTTTCTTTCACCTCTCCAGCAGATTGTCCTCCATGACATCAATCACAATGAAACAACCACTTACCTATATATATATACTTATTGTATGTTTGATTTTGCTCAAGTATAAGCTCCATCACAGCAGATTCCCTTGGTCTTGCTAACTACCACAGTATCCTCAGGAAGTAGTGTATTCTTTCAAGCTCTCACTGAGCATTTCTTGAATGTCTGAATGAATGCTTTTCTACATAGAAGCATGTAGATCAATTAAATAATTCTGACTTTTTAAAATGCTTATTAAATATCAAGTATTTACACAGGGAATATAAGTATCATTTGCATTTCCTCTTGAGGAAATCAAGGACTGATGACATTAAAAACTGCCTCTGCTTACACATATAAAATTAGAGGAACTGGGGCACAAATTCAGCTTTCTGACTCCAAAGAGTATTCTCTTTTCAATATACCAAATGGAGAATTAAATTTTCATGGTCAGTAAATTTGAAAAGCTTTACCTACATTTTCAAAATAACTGTTTTCACAAAATGGATACTGAATAAATTATCAGTTTGGAAGAACTGCTCAAAAGCAATCTTAAATACAAACTAGTTCATAGATGGAAGATTATTTATGAAAACCTTGAAAAACACATCAACTATTACTATGGTCTAACATGTCCCCCCAAGGCTCTTCTGTTGAGTCGTGACTGCTAGCTGATGGACATTTGCAATGACTGGATCACAAGGATGCTATCAGTGGATTAACTCATTGCTGGAATCATAATTTGATGTCACTACTGACAAGTGACAAAAACAGAATTGGCGGATGGCTGGAGAGAATGAATCAAAGGGGCGTTAAGTCTGGGAACTGTATCTGGTACCTCGTCACCTTCTTTCTCTTCCATTTCATCTCCTTCTCTCTCTGATGTGTCATGAGGTGAACAATGTCCTCCTTCCAAACACCTCCACCATAATGATCCTGTTTTACCACAAGCCAAAAAGTGATGGAGTCAGCTGATGGAGGGCTGAGACCGCTGAACTGTGATGAAAATGTGACCAACAACAAGTACGGTAATTATGCCCTTTATTGTCAGGGGTGATAGTCAAAGACCCCAGTGGATGTCTACAATCACAGATATACTATGCTTTTTTCTGCATTTATGTACCCATTATAAAGTTTAATTTATAAAGTAGGTACAGTAAGACTAGCAATATAAATAAAATAACAAAATACTTTAATAATATTCTGCAATAAAAATTATGTGGTCTCTTTTTTTTTCTCTCAAAAATACCTTATTGTACTCTGATCCCCTTCTTGTAGTGTTGGTGAGGTGACATGAAACTAAGTGAGGTGAATAATGGAGGTGTTGTAATTTACTCACAGTGTTGGCTACTACAAAAGGGTCACTTGAAAACAAGATATATTAGACTGTGACAGTAGATCTGGTAACCCAGACTACTACCGATTAATGGCCAGAGAGGATACACTGTATTGGTACACTGGATAAGGGATGATTCCCAGGCAAGATGGAGAGGGATAGTGCAAGATTTTATCCAATACATAGACCACTGTGCATGCAAAATATGATTAGTGAAATTTTCCATTTAATATTTTTGCACCTCAGGTAACAAACAACAGCAAGTGACATTGAGAATAAGGTGAGGAGCTACTGAACTCTGACGATATTTAGATTGTGTTATGGTATATTTCCTAAAACTCATGATGATACAGAAATAAGAGAGGAAAAAGGTGTACTGGAAAAATGTTGAGATGATCAACTTCTGAGCAATATAACATTTGTCATTATCCTGGGATGATTGCTCTTAGTTCTCAAAATATGCTCATAATAAAAGGATTTATTGTCACAGTCCAGGGCTTTCTCAATTATTTGACAGCTACTGATACAAAGTTTACTTTCTAAAGAGGAAAAAATATCTTCTGTTTGTGAGAAGAATCATAAGTCTACAGCACCAGGTCTGTGGAGGTCTGTGCTTGGGAATGTTTAGAGGTCAAACTCGAGCGTCTTAAAAGAAAATTCTAGTGTGATTATTAAGTTGAATATAAAACTCAGATGTGAAGATACAGTTTATGAAAATATTTATACATTTAACATTGAAAGAAATTATACAGAAGTTAATGACTTCATAGCAACATTATGTGGTAACTATACTGTTCCATCAAAAGTGTTAAAACTTTCAGAATGAAATTTTTCATTATACTAATCAACCATTACTCAGAAATTCAAATTTATAACTACTGCATTAAGATTTAAAAAAACATTCTATTTTTGTTTTAAAACTTACTGATGTATCTTTTATCACAAACCAAAGTACATAAAGAGAACAGAACTCTTTTACTATAATTTTCTTTTAAAGTAAGAAATAAACTATATTTGAAAGTTTGTACATTTTAAACTTACACCAGTTTGAAATATCTTGTTGATAACACTGAATTTCAAAATACTGGTAACAGCCAGGAAGAGAATTGAGCAACAGCAAGCATTTGGGACTATGAAATGTGAACATGGGTAGTCTGCACCCTGTACACAAGCGGTCCACCTCATAATTTCTTTATGTTACAAATCACACATATCACATACAGCACAATAAATATTTAGCAATATGCTGATTTCTGGAAAGTTGTATAGGGAACTTGGTTACAGATATATTTTTATCAGTTCAAAAGCTGACATAACACACAAAGAAACATTCTAGCTAAAATCAAGGTGACAATAAACCTAACACTGTCATTTAATATTCAGAGATAACACAACTAGAAAGAAAAAGATATGAAGCAATAACCCACTCTCATTTGTTATAATCTTAGAAATTTCAAGAGAATTAACTGAAACACTGTTACAGACAGTAAGATAATTCAATTAAAAATGCTATTGATAATGAGACAATTCAATGGTAGATAATGAAATCATAGATTATTCAAGATAACTTTTAAATTCTGTACCAATATTCTTTTAATTATCTCTCTTTTAAGACTGATTAAAGCAAGCATAGTGACTACTATATGTATTTCTGAACACAGTAAACTGATATACGAAGTATTTCACATTCAAACGATAAATCTGATAAAAAGATAAGTTAAAACAGGTTTCTCTTCTATATTACCCTTCTCTAATGAAAGCCATAAGGTTTCAGAGCAAGAACACATCTTACTTAAAGGTCATTTGATCCATTCATTTTACTCTCCATGTAGAGAAGCCATTCCCAGATAACAACTGATTTCCCTAGCCCTGCAGCTAATTATGGTAGAGCTAGACTCAGAATTCATGTTTCCTAAATTACAGTCTGGAACCATCTGTCAGGATCAGCCAAGGCTAGCCATAATGAATCAGTATTTTTTTAAATCAAATGGTGACAAATACAGCACGAACTTGTATAAAAAAAATCTGTGTATGTGTGTCTATCCTATAACCGAATTGATACTACACTGGAAAACAATTGTGTCATATCCAAAACATCTACATGAGTACAGAGGAAAAATGCACATGTAGTCTTTAATGTCAAATAAACCTATGTGAACACTGCTTTAGTGTTTATTACTGGTATGACCTTGGGAAAAGCACATGGCCTCTCATCTCAGTTTCTTTAACCTGTACAACAGAAAAACAGTAACAAAGAAAGAAAAATCTAACCTCATAAAATGATTCTGGGTTAAAACACAACTAAAGAATGAGTATGCAGATTACGCTAGTAAAATGTCTATTACACAGTACTCAAAATAGTATTAGTCATCATTATTGCCAAAAACTGTGGTCCCAAATCAAACTCTGATGCACAAGGCAGGAAAAGGTGACTTCTTCCTATCATGATTAAAATGATCATCTTGCTTCCTATTCTAAACTACAATTTTACTATTCTCATACAAATAAGTGGTATAGTTTAAGGATTACTGTAACTTTAAGTATATAAATGTTTTCTGTTTGTATATTCTATTTGTTTTTATTCTATGTGTTTTCTGGTTTTTAAACTACAATAGTATCTATAGGTATCAGATTGTTCTAGAACATGGGGAAATAGTGGTGAGCAACAGCATATCTTTGTCTTCAGTAATCTTAAATTCCAATAGGAAGAAAGAGGCAATAAACTATTATTCAATAATTTCATATTTTGATGCAGTGGGAAAATAGAGGATGAGGAAATAGTGTGGCAGCATAGTTTTTACTAGGCAGGAAAACCAGAAGTCCATTTATAAAAAAAGTAAACATATGACCTGAGACCTAAATGATAATTATGCAACAATCTGTGAGGGGACAACGGGAACAAGGTGTAAAGCCCTAAGCGTGTACACATATCAAAAAGGTCAGGATAATGGCACAGGGCAATACTAGTTATTAATTTACAATGAGAAGTCATTGGAGGGTTTAAGAATTTAAGCAATATGATTTAATTTTGAGTTTTAAGCTTATAGTGACTGAAGTGTAGAGAAAGAAGGGGAGAGAGGTTAGGTAACAACACAAATTATGAGAGTAAGGAAGCAAGCTATTGCAATAGATAAAAAATGATGGCAATTTGAAGTACTGAAGAAATAGTAGGAATGGAGCAAGTATGATATCCTTGGGAATTAGAGCAGGTATACAGATAGATATAGCGAATAAACAGGAGACTAATTAAGACTGATTCCTCTGGCTTCTGAGTCCACAAAAAGGGAACTGAGTTGGTAAAGACTCAGAGAAAATTATTATGAGAGTAGGGAAGGATCCAGGCATCAAGAACTCTCTTTTGACACTAAAGTCTGAACTGATCTTTAGCTGTCACTAGAAATGTGAACAAACTTTTGAATATATGAATTCAGATTTTAGGGGAAGAGTTCATTGATGACATTACAAATTTCAAAGTCCCTAATACATAGATATTGTGAGACAATATGCAATCATCCAGAGAGCTACATAAGAGGGGCGGGCCAGAAAGATCAACACACACACACATACACACACACACACACACAAAAAAAAAAAAAAACCAGAGTGTACACAAATCAGAGAAACCAGGAAAAGAAAGAGGAAATGGTCAAGACTGTCAAATGATGTTGAGAGGTCAAGTATGATTCAGACAAAGGCATAAATATTGAGTTTGACAAGAAAGAGATTATAAATGATATTAACAAGAGCCATGTCAGTAGAGTAACAAGAACAAAAGCCTGGTTGAAACAGTTAAAAGACAGTATGAGAGCTATTTTACAGTTCACCTTTCCTTTTATTTTAGAAACATGAGTGCAATAACTGGAATTACAACAACCATCTTTGATCCATAATAAAAAGAACCAAAATGTAATAAAATCACTGTAATATTTTTGAGCTGCTGACAATACTACCTCTGAACTCTTTGACAGTATTATGTTTTATAAGCCCCATATGTGATCAAGTTTTTCTTTCAGCACAGAAATATACTTCCTGCCCCAAACAACAAATATGTTCTCTATCCTGATCTTGCAGCTTCAGATTGAAGAAAACACACACAAAAAAGAATTGCATCAACAATCTGTATAAAGAGTAAGTTAACTGCATGTACTGTTAACAGAACATCTTTCAGCATCTGATTTTAGGTTTAAGAGTCTTAGTTATAATGAAAATGACCATACAGAGCTGAATGTATGTATGAAAGGAAAAAACTTGCAAACAGCAGAATTCTATGAATGCTTTTGAAAATAATGTGCTTAAACATTGCTGAATATCTGTAATCAGGGATAAATAGAAGAATCCAAATCTTTTCCCACCTTCAATGCAGTGTTCCGAAAATTATTTCTATTCATTGTAATTATAAAGTATAAAATGCTTTGTATTCTTCATTCATTTCTCATAAACATATTTGGAGGAAAAATAAAAAATGGAGACAAGCAAATGGAGGCCTTGAATACAGATGACTGTTCTGAAATATTGCTGAAGTAATACCAATGGGGCAATAGAAAGGGCAGGAATGTGGACAAGACTAGTTTCAAAGAATAGGAAATATGAAAACATGTTTGTCAAGGGAAATATTAAATGGCTGAAGAGATACTTCACATATTTATTGGAAAGCTGTAGAAATCATGTAATAAAACAAACTAAACTAAGCCTAGATTTTCCAGTAGAACATTTTAATACCATAATATAATGAATAATAGTTTACGATGTAAAACTTAAGTTCAACACATTCAAGAGTTTATCTGCCATTGCTTTTTTAAAAAATTAATTTCAATATGAAATATACCTTTGTATTTTCCTCAGTCTAATTTCTAATACTAACAAGTTTAAAATATGGTAATACCTAATGCATACAACATAAGTAAAATCAAAAATTAAAAGGCTTAGTGTTCTATGATGTTAATTTACTGTTTTAATTAAATAGGATTATGGTAATATTGCATATACCTATTATGTCTGTTACTTTTCACATTCTTTTGTATATTTCATTGTGGTACAAAGTAACAGAGTTATGTGATTAGAAAAGTACTTGTTTAAACAGTTTGACAAAATAAAATACAGTCCTATAAATTATTCTTATAAAACTGCGTTAACTATTTTAGGCAATAGTAATGTTGAAAGTGTAAAAATTCTTACAGAAATTAGAACAACATAATCAGCAAATTTATATTACTATATTACCATGAAAATAATTTGCAAATGCTAAGTCTTTTGCTGTCTGTGGTGAAGTAACTGGCTAATCAACATTTTTGGAGATTTGCTCATTTTGAGCCTATTTAAGTTTATAGCAGGATAATGGTACCATAGTGAAGAGACAGAGAGAGACAGACAGACAGACAAAGACAGAGAGGGAGACAGAGAGAAAGAGAGATAAGAGATAGAGAGACAAACAAGAGAGAGAGACAAGCAGAGAGAGAAAGAGAAGCTGATTCTGTAGACACGCATCTGCAATTATTGGGGCCTATTTAACCAGGCTAGTTGTATTAAAGCTATATCCTCGGTTCTTTTACCATAGTTTTCATGTCCACGAATACTTGACAGACATCAAGAGGACAGGGGTGTGTACTGACAGAGACACTATAATATTCCCAGTCATTATCACTGACTGTCATGTACAAGATGCGCAAAAATGATTTATCAAATAAAGTCAAAAAGAAAAGCTAGAAAAAAAGCAGCTCAGTATATGAATAGTAACTTTTGTTTTGTGATGCTAAAAGAGAATACCAGACAGGGTAATTCATGAAGCAAAGAAATGTGCTTCTTATAGTTACAGACTCTGGGAAGTCTAACCTTCAAGGGGGCCACATCCAGCAAGGTTTTTCCAGGCTGTGACATCCCATGTGAAATGGTAGGCAAGGCAATACACGACAGCAAGCGAGCAAGAGGAGGACGTACTTACTTTTGTAACAAAGCCCCCCATGATAACCCACCCTTATGATAACATTAATCTATTAACATAGGGCTCTATCCTCACAACTTCAACACTTCTTTTACGATCCCCCACTTTCCATACAGTGTAATTTGGATTAGGGATGCAATAAATGAACTCGGGGAACATGTTCATACCACAACAGCGGCAATCTATGAGAAGTTAGAGGATTTTTGTTTTCTTTACCTATTTTTCTGCACTTTCCAAACAATATATTATGAACATGTATTACCTGCAAATGAGAAAACTAATTCATGAATAAACGTCGCTCCTAACCTTCCACTCAGTTTTTTACTGAGCATATCATAGATAAGGAACAATATGAAAAAAGTAACAATTAGAACAAATTAATGTTGTATTTTTATAGAATATATTTATGCTAAATACAATTTATGTTTTATTTACAAATTTACTAGCATACCCATGAAAATTATTTAAGGGCATATTTTAGTACACTTAACCACAGTTTAATAAGACTTTGTTTTCATTGATGGAAAAGCCAATATGAAGCTAAATTCATGCTTCCAGATTCCCAAAGCAAGGAAAATGTTTCTGACATTACTAAAACTTTTCACATTCCTAATGTTAAAGTGGACTAAGTAGTATATAGCTTGTTCTTATCTTCTATAAATATTTATATAACAAAACTTGAAGCAGTCCTAAATTATATGGTTTCAATTTGTATATGAACCAAAAATTCTACACTTTTCTAGATGGTAACTTTTGTGATGTTACCAACTAGCCATTAACTAACTCATGAAAGTAGCTATCACTATATATCTAAATAGAATGATTTGTTTTTGAGAATTAAAGTAGAAAATTGTCATCTATTAATGTAGCACTATTTCACTTACATAATACTGTATTTTAGGAGTTTCGTGAAAATTTACATGTGAACATGTGACTAAAGCAAAATCTTACCATTAATATTTTCCCTATCAAACATACCAGGATTTTCTTAAAGCTAAGATTGTGATGATAGGTTAAACTTGTCACAAACATTTTTAATAAAATATTACTTTTTACTTTAATATATGGAAGACACATTTTCAAGAAGGAAAACATTGATGTTATCTTGGTTATAAGCCTGCTGCTGAAATGATTTAGATATTTTTCTTTCCCACACAGTATCAGTAGAAGGGCTTTCTTTTCAAACAATAAATTATAGCTGATGCTTTAAACCTACTCTATCCATATCTCTCAGTCCCCAAAAATGAGAAGACATAAATATTTATTCTATATAAACAGAAGAGACACAGATACAGATAAAAATGATCCATTATGGAGTAGTGAGTGACTGCTATGTGTATCACTGTAAGAACAGTAAAGGGCAACAAGAATTTTCACTGGTTTTAAATCTGAGGCTAGCTAAGGTTACCAAGAAAATAGAAAAATCTGTAATTTTATGTGTTTGGGATACTATGTGTTTGGGGTTCATGATACAATACACTTAACAATCTGTATATTACACACTTCAAAAGAAACTCAGTAAAATTATTTGCTTTAACAGAGAGTCATCCACAGCATCAAAATAAACCAAAAATAATCTTCGGAAATCTTGATGTAAAAACGAAAGCAAAGCTGTTTAATTATTTACTTTATATTGCTATTTTTGATATTTAGGTATTCATATTATGGCCACTGAAAATTTTTCTAGGTAAATACTTCTTATAGTGATAATTTGAGGAACAACTGCTAGTAGGCTTTCCCCTCCTTCATGAAGTGGTATTTTTCAGTTTTGGCAGACACGATACCTTAGTTACTTTGCTGTTGTTGAGACAAAATATCCACCATTCACTTGTTAAAAGAGGAAAAGTTTGTTTTAGCTCAAAGTTTGTAGAAATTTCAGTCCATAGTTGGCTGGCTCCAAGGCAGGGAGCATGGTAGTGGGGATCAGAGCAACATCAAGGGTGAGAGAAGATACATATCCTTCACAGGCTTCACCTCCCAACATCACAGCCAGCTATAAACCCATCAGTGGACTACTCCAGTACCACACACTCATGATCCAGTATCACACCGATGATCCAGCTGCCTCTCAAAAGCCCCATCTATGAGTGCATAATACTTTAGGAGGACATTTAAATATAAGCCATAACACATGGTAAGGAACAGGAAGTATCAAGAAGGAATAGAAACAGCCATATCAAATAGTAAACTCACATAACTATTAAAAACCTAGATGCTAAAAACAAGTTCAAATTCAGTTTTAAAAATGAAAGAAAAATACTAATAATCAGGTAAATTTACACGCACCACTGAGGAACCATGAAACTAATTTCAAAGAATAAAATCCGTACATCCCTGGGGAACTACCCATCAAATTACTTTTAATAAAACTTAAGACTATCATATAAGGCAAGGAAAATTTCAAAGTAACTTATTTTACATCAAAACAAAAAAAAACTTAAAATTTTCTTCATATATCAAACAATAAATCCAACAAGCATAATCCTAGAAATGACATATCATTTGGGAATTCTGTTCCACTATAACAGGTTTATCTTATCATTTATTGTGGGTCTTCAGATGATTCATTCATAAGTCTTTTGAACTCCAGATTTCTCACTTCTACAGATATCTCTGAGGCAAGAGAATTTGAATCTAAGAGAATTTGACTGCTGATTGATCAACTCAATTACAGATTTACTGCACAATTCTAATTATTCTAAATGAGACCTATAATATGATGGATACTTTCATCAAATAACCTCAGAGAATCTATTCTGTACCTGAAGAGGAAATTTAGATTCAAAAAAGGCTAGGTAATTTGCCCACAGTGACTCTGCTGCTAAGTGATATTCTAATCTAGGTTTGCCTTGACTATAAATTTCATACTCCACAGACATCTTTTACATCATTTCAGTTTTACAGAAGAAGACATTAAAAATTGGCTACCTCACAGATAATAAACAGAAACACCATTGTATTCTTGATATTTACATGAGAATACGGATCTTTCAAAGATGCTTCCCAGGAGTTTAACATTTTTCAGTGTCCATAAGTAGCTGGGAACAATTTTAAATACTACCAGCATCTGTAATCTACTCCCCTTTGAAGGACACACATGCTTTTGTATCATAAAGTGTAGAAATTTCAATTTTTTTATCTAAACTTTTAAATCCTATCTTTGAACCTCTTTGCTAGGATAGTGCTTTTAAATTTATATTCTTGCACATTATATTTTATATGGCAAGAAAAAATAAATTTATAAGTTAATAGTTTCTTGTTATTAAACAATGAAAGATTATATTATAGAAGCTTGAAAACCATACAAAAAATTTGCAATGTATGTCAAATACTATTTTACCCAAGATTATGTATACTTGCTTGTGAGTCTGCATTCATACCTAGATACCTAGCAAAAAACATACAACCTAACATTATATATCAGTCAAGATATACTATAGCAGCCAGTCCACACTAATCTTGACAAAATGCAGATTTAATGAGTTGTGAATATTTTATGTAAAGGTAAAAAAAGTAGAAAAAACAAAATGGGATACATGACACATAGTAAGGATAAGAAGGGTAAGCATCATTTCAGTGTGTGGTGTATGTGTACAGTAAGGTTATGTAATAGGCTCTGGAGGAAATAGAGAGTTGTGTGTAGGACTGTGATTGAGGATGTATACACAAATGTGCATAAGGGTATGAGAAAATTAACTTACAGAGCTATGCACAGTGAGGTACAGTGATACGTGTTGGGTGTCTGCAGGGGTGTGTAAGGGCAGTATACAGGAATGTGTGGGGAATTACAGGAGAACATACGTTTCTTACTGTTGAGTCCTAGTCAAAGGTCTTTGAAAGTGACTGTTCCAAACAACAAGGCTAATTGGCTGGGCATTTCTACCTCCCTAACAGGAGTCCAGAAGTCAATGATGATGCAACAATACTGTACATTACTACAAAGAGTACAATAGGTTACACCCTATGGACAATTTTACTGAAATCTCATCAATTCTATAAACTTTTACTTTAAGTTTCTATCTCAGAGGACATCAACAAACATTTGTCTTTGAATTTTCCATTTATTTCAGACACAAAGCTTAATGCTTGTAACACAGTAGATTTTCCTTTTCATATTTTTTTAATTTAGTTGAGAAAAAGACACAGAAAAGACAAAACAACAAGCCCAAAACAATAACACTATAGGTTTTCAAAACAAGATGACAGGACTTTAACAATGGTTGTAATATTGCATATTGATACCTTCAAAAAGGTTGCTTATATTTATAGACGTGTACAATTGATCTAATCATGAATATTAACTATTCTTTTCCAAGAACTAATACAATTAGTTGTATAAGCATTTTAGCTGCTTTTCATATTTTAAAATGCCAATATTTTATGGTAAATGGGAAATCTATACATTCGTCATTTAAATATAATTATGTAAAACCTTTAAAAAAATTTTTGAAGCCATTAATAATACCTATTTGTTTTTAATTCCCTTTTGATATGAAATTCATGGGCTGGGGATTAAGCTCAGAGGCATAAGCAACTGCTTCGCAAGTGTGAGGTCATCACTTAGATCCTAGTACTAAAAAAAAAAAAAACACCAAACAAACATAAATCAACATGAAATTCACCAGACTGTGACAATTAATTACGCTAATCTGATTATGTATTTTTGTAGAT
>RJWT010018523.1:0-18816 GCA_004365215.1 Cuniculus paca
TGTTTTGTTTTGTTTTGTTTTGTTGCAACAGGGTCTCAGCTATGCAGTTCAGGGTGGCCTTGAACTCATGAAGATTCTCCTCCTGAGTGGAGATTAGCCTCCTGAGTGCTGAGATGAGCCTCCTGAGTACTGAGAATACAGGCCTGTACCACTACACCTGGCTATTTCCATATTTTGGAGTTAAAACTGGGTTTACAGTTTTATGTGGCAGAAATCCTAAAATAACAGTTATTTAAGCAAGACAAAGTTCTTCATTCACATAAAAGTCCAGAGGTCAGTGGTGTGGGGGCTGGTATGGTGCTACATGGTGACAGGCTCCTCTCATGAGGCCCCAGTTCTGGAGGTCCCCAGTGTCAGTAGAGTTGTTCTATATCCAGTCAGCAGGCAGGAGGCAAGCGAGAGGGTACACAGGCACATGCTATCCTGTGGACACTTCCTAGAAGTGGCACACCTCTGCCACTTGGACCTTAAGAGCCAGAATTGGCAACTGGCTACCTCTGGTTAAACTCCATATGACACCTACTATCATGTAAGTGCTATGTAAATAGTTATACTGAATTGTTCAGGCAATAGTAACAGGAAGAAAGGTCTGCACATGTTCAGTACAGACATACATGTCTTTCCCTAACAGTTGCAACCATGGTTGGTTGACTCCATGGGTACAACTGCATTGAAATGGAGGGCTAACCATACTGTCTTTATGCTGAGTGGGCCAAGAGCTCTAGTACCTGACGAGAAAAAATAGATATGGGGAAATAACTAATGATCCCTGTCACAGGATTTTAATACGTGTCACATCAAGGCCACACAGCCAGAAATTCTCAAGTATACATAGGTTGAATGTATTGCCATTTATTTTGTTGAGATTGAATACATAATCTTAATGTATACAAACTTATTAGTGAGCATAAAAGATCTGAAAACATGAACAGCTATGACGTATCATGAACTATTTAAATGTTATAAAATTCAAAATAAAAAATAAAATAAAATAAAATAAAATTCAAAGGAATGCCACATTCCAATAAAATTTTTTTATGAAGTCAACATACTTTTGCCAAAATTATACCACTATCAGTGGATGATTCATGACTTTTTTAGTAGACAAAACTGGCTTGTTAGATGTAAAAAAAAAAAAAAAAAAAACTTGGTCTCACATACAGAGATGCATTTTAAATCATGTAAAAGTGATGCTCAGTATCTAGCAGCCAGTATAGCCAGGTATCGACCAGTGAGAACCAAGTGCTTGACACTCAGAACAGCTGCTGCCCCATTCACCAAGGTGTCCTGAATGGACTTCAGCCTTATTTGTGGCTGAACAGGAGAGGAAAAACACCAAGCTAACAGAAGAAAATGACAATATCTTTAACTAGCTTTAAATAAGACAGTAAAAAGCACAAACTTTACAACAAAATGGTTAATTTGTTTACATTAAAATCAAGACTGTTCAGTAAAAGAGACCCCTATGTACACAAAGTGCCATTCTAGGAGTTATTTACAATTGCCCAAGAGTACACAAGCAACTCCTCGGAATAAACAAATACAAGAAAAGGAAGCTCCACAAAAAAATCAGCAATTCACAACAAGAGAAATCAAAAGGGCTGATAAATACATTTTAAAAATTCATTTTTTTGTTGTTTGGTTGGTTGGTTGGTTGGTTGGTTTTGGCAGTACTGAGGATTGAACTGAAGGCCTTAGCATTGAGCTATGTCCCTAGCCCCTTTTTATTTTTTATTCTAAGATAGAGTCTCACTGAATTGCAAGAATGTATAATCCTGTCCCAGTCTCCATAGTACTGGGATTCCAGGTGTGCTCCACCATGCCTAGCTTTAAAAAAAAATGTACCTAAATTAATGGTGATCAAATGAATGCACATTAAAACATGGTATCACTTTATGTCCATCAGATTAGCCAAAATCAGAAAGTTGGGAAACACCCATTGCTGCTAAGGATGAGGAGAAAAGGAAACTTCAAGTGGAAGAATCAATTCTCACTCTGAGGACAAATCTGGGAAGCCAGAGAAATAGACCTGTATGACCCATAATCCTCTCCTGGGTACACAGGCTAGAACACTGTTCACACAGCACAGAAGGGGCCCCAGAAAAGGATGTTTGTCGTGGCCTTGGATAGTGCAAAGGCACTGGAGGCACCCAGGTGTCGACCACTTAAGGCATCATGTGAGTAAAATGTGGCTGATGCCCCTGTGGAAAACCACAGAGCAGCTCAGAGTAATGACAGGTCTATAATAAGCAGCAGGGCTAGAGCTTCACATATGGTGAGTGAAAACAGAATTAGACTTATTGCACAATACCATTTACCTATAAAACACTCTACCTTTTAAAGGCATTCATATTCAAATTTGTAATAAATATATTAGATGGGATGCTGATCGAAGAGGATGAGTATAAGGAAGGGAAAAAGTCACAACCAGAGAATTTTTGCATGAGACTATACACCCAAGATCCAAAACAAAACAGCTTAAACATATGCACCAGAAAGGGTGTCTATGAAGGGTCCTGGGATTGAGAAGAGGCTCAGGGCTGAGATTCCACTATCCTTCAAAAGAATATTCTGTCTTCCCGTGCTTAAACTACAGTATACGTGCACTTGCTCACTTACTCTCCTGCATGCTAAGGAGACTGCCATCGCACATGCCTTCGGCAAACTCAGCCATGAAGTGAGAATAAGGCCACTGTTGGTCCTCAGTGTGGTGTAAATCCCAGATCCCATACCCCACCCTCATTTATTTCAACTCTTTAAATATGAGCAAAGTTTATAGAACAGTCATTTCAGTGAAGCAAAGGGCAGTAACATAAGTTCAAGGGCACAGGTGGGCTGCAAACTCAGCATGACATGTGCATGGTGCCACAGGCCACCTACAGCAGCACAACCACCACGAAATTAACCTACTGATTAATGGCTTGAGGCCAGGGATAACAGGAGATAAGGCCCAAGGTTCCCCCTTGCTTTTGATTCTGCTTAAAAATAAATTCTACCTCACCAAATGCTGTCTTTACAGGGCCAAAAAGAAGGAGTTCAAAGTCCTGGCTGGGCCTCCAAACAGGGAATGGGGTTTCAGGCCCAGACCTCGATGAGGTCCCCAGATTCCATGCCCAAATCAGCTGGTAGTTCCTTGCCTGAAAGCTTTGTCCCATCAAAGAAGAAGGAGAGTTTGTGTCCAGATAGACCCATGGCCTCCTCATAGTGTGACATGAGGGTCTTGAGAGGAGAATCCTGGGAGGAGAGAGAAAAATAGACGTAAAAACATGAAAGGTGGGGGGGATCCCTCTAGGGATGGACAAAGAACTTGAGACAGGTCAAGGGACCAATCAAGGACATCAGAGCCCCCTAAAGGGAAGGCAAGTGGATGAGGAAGCCAGCTCAGTCAGGTTCCTATCTGGGAGCAGGGACAATATATCAACATATCATAAGAGAGCCCAGATTCTAGAATGCAAATGATCCAAGTCATGGGCCAGACTCTCCCACTTATTTGATGTGTTACCTTAGAAAAGTGTTATGGGTGGACTGCGTCTCCCAGAAAAGATACTCCTAACTCCTGTCAAATATGAATGTGACCTTATTTGGATTCAGGGCCTTGAAAATGCAATCAATTTAAGATGAGACCACACTTGATTCGAGTGGCTCCTAATCCAATGTGACTTATGTCCTAGGATGAAAGAATGACACAGCTGCAAGCCAATGGACTCTAGCCACCTTCAAGCTACAAAGAGGCAAAAGATTCTACCCAGAGCCTCTGAGGTTGCATAGTCCTACTAACACCTTTATATCAGATTCCCACCTCTAGAACTGTAAGAGAATAGTTTTCTATTTTTTTTTGTATTTCTTTTCTTTTCTTCTCTTTTCTTTTCTTTTCGAGGCAGGGTCTTACGATGTAGGTCAGGCTGGCCTTGAACTCACAGCAATCCTCTTGCCCAGCCTCCCAAGTGCTGGGATTATAGGTGTGCAACACCATGCTCAGCTCTATTGTTTTAAACTGCCTAATCTGTGATATAATAGTCCCCATCATTCTAAGGCCCCCAGTAGATACCTGAAGTGGACACTTGAAACTAGGGAGATATATATATATATATATATATATACTACTTTTTCTTATATATACACTTAAGATAAAATTTAATTTATAAATTAGGCACAGTAAGAAATTAGCAATAAAATTAGAACAATCTTAACAAGACTGTAAACTGCAATAAAAGTTACATAAATGCTGTCTTTGTCTCAAAATATCTTACTGTATAGTGGATTTTAGCAACCTCAACATGTGATTTCCTTAAGAATTTTCATTTAAAGGAAGCATTTTAGCTGGTCATGGTGGTGTGCACCTGTAATCCCAGCACTCCAGAGGCTGAGGCAGGAGCACTGCTGTGAGTTCCAGGCCAACCTAAGCTACAAAGCAAGTTCAAGGTCAGCCTGACTGCATAGCAAAACCCTGTCTCAAAAAGACAAAAACAACAAACTGACAAGAAGAGACAGTAGAAGAGAGGTAGGGGGAACATGCACAGTCACTTTACCCACTCACTTGAGACAGTGAGATCTCCAACATTTGGTGTTTCTCTTTCCCCTGCACCCGGAGCCGGAGCTGTTGGGACACCTCTGCATCCTCTGAGGAACTTGCTAACACCACACAGTCTGTAGGAGGCAGGATCAGGAAGCCAGGCCTAAGTAGGGGGCTGGAAAAAGGGCCCACACTGGACCGCTCCTCTGTTCCCCTCCTGTAGCAAAATCTTCCTCAAGGCCCAACCACCTTGTCGTCTACTCACCAATGATGTCAGCCACTCCGAGCTTTAAGGTCTTAGGGGTGGCAGCAGGGGACAGCTCTGTCTCTCCAAAAAGCAAGAGGATCCTGCTTGGGGATACCCCAAGATGAGAGGCCATGTGGTCCACTACACTCTGAAAGGGCTCCGACTAGAGAAAGGGTAAGAAGCAAAGGTAGTCTCCCTGCCTTGAAATTCCCCAGCCCACCCCTACCCCAACAACACTACCCCAAACACAAGAATCTGGCCTGAACTCCTCAGCTGTGAGTGTCACCATACTTATCTGGCAAGTGTAGAATAAAGTCATGTCAATATGGAGTTCAAGTGACTAGCACAAAAGATAAACCAGCCATAGTTTAAGAGAAAAAAGGGAATGGTAGGATTTCCACAAAGGAATCACATGGCCATCTTAAAAACCAGCTCTTCCAGACTTTGGGCAATTGCTACCCTGTGTGAATATGAGTCAGTCTGACTGCATCTTCCTATTTTTAAGAGAAGCCAAAAACTTGAGCCTCTGTCTGAATATCCACTGCAAAGTTTGTCAACAAACTTGTTTTGTTTGGCAGTGCTGGGGATGGAACTCAGAATCTCACACCTCCTAGGCAAGCGCTCTGGCTTGAGTCCTATCCATCCCCAGCCCCACGTCTATGTTAAATGCACCCACAGTACAGGCAGCAGATCACTGTTGATAAGGCCATAGATGCTCTGTCTGCAGCATCCAGCTTAGCTGCTTGGCTCATGCATGGTTATCGCTGATTTCTGCTACCACCTTTGGTGTTAGACTGGGACCACTCCTACACAATCTCAAACTGTGCCCAAAAGCTGGGAAACTCAGGATGACTGAGTGACATCTACTGTGACCAGCAAGTTGAGGACAACCCCAAAGCACAGGCCCTACAGAGGCACTCCCAAGAAATGCTTCCAAGAAGACACATGCTTAAGTGGAGTCTTAAGGAATAAGTAGGAAGTCTGCCAGAAAAGGGAGATTGAGGGAAAAAACAGAGGGAACAAGAAGCACAAAGCATAGAGGGATGAAAGTGGTGGGCAGCTCTAGAGAGCAGGATGAAAAAGGAAGATGCAGTCCCTCCAGCTGGCCCCTCCTGTGTGTCCTCAGACACTCACCATTCTGATGGGCAGTCGGACCACGTCAGCCCGGCAGCGGACTTTGAGTGGAAAGAGCCGGGGGTTCTCCGGAAGGACAGGCCCCTCTACTAGGACCACCTCATCATCTTGGGTCTGGTAGTCTCGGCCCTGATGCTGCTTGGGGCTCAGGCAGGATCGGAGATCCTGCAGACGTTTGTTCACCTCCCTGGGTGCAGGGAAGACTCTGGCTCAGTTGGGACCACCCACCTACCACACTGCCCCTCCTCACCCCTGCAAGGAACCCCAGCCTCTGGCACCTTAATTTCTTAAGTGCCCGAGTATGCTTCTTGCTTTTGCTTCTTGGTGGAGGTGAAGGCAAAGGAGAGGTGTCCGGAACCCTGTAGAGAGAAGAAAGGGACACGATGGAGGCTAAGGAAAAACCCAACCCTGTATTTCTTTTCACGGACTGTGGGTCCCCAGGAACCAGAGAAGGAACTAGAAAATCAAAAAGCGTTTCTCAGTAGCATCCATTTCACTGGAAGACAAATGCAGGTAAGAGCCAGGGAAAAATTGAGACATCATTTTTATATTTACAAGACCCAAACATGAGGGAGGAAAATGCCGACTTTAAAATAAGTCACTTTCCAGATAAAGGACCAATAACAACCAACAGACACCAGGCACTTAATATTCTTCATCTACTCAACTGCTCTGACAGTTACCACAATTATTCCCATTTTACAGACAAAGAAGCACAGACAAGATGTGGAACAGTCAGTCAGCAGAGTGTCAACCATGCCCTTCACCCCTGCACTGCCCCACATTAGACTCCATTCCCATGGACTGGACAGTTTGAAAGTCCTGGGCCACCTGTTTCTCAACCTGAGCTTCCAGACTCCTATGCCTTCTCCTTAACCCTTCAGAAGCCACCTGAGCATCCTGCCTGCCTCGGCTTACCTTTCCAATTCCCTTCCTGTTCCCTGGGCCCAAGTGCCCCAGCCTTACTCACAGTAACACTTTTTTCTTCTCTTCTTTCTCATCCTTACTCCTCAGCTTCCAAGGAGAGCTTGGAAATGGGGGATCATCAGGGTGAGGACTGCTGGAATCTGCCATATCTGCCTCTGGGGGAAAAGTACAAAGGGTTATCCAAGATAGGGTGAGGAGGTCAAGGAGAAACAAGTCAGAGGCTTTTACGAGGTCTAAGGGCTGGGGGTATAGCTCAAGTAAGGCCTTGGGTTTGATCCCCAAGGCCACACACAAAAAATTTTTGAAAAAAAGAAAAGCCAGACAAAGGAGACTGCCAACCCCCTAAACATACACAGGACTACTCAAGAATACTGGAAGAGTATTCAGGGGCCATAATTGTTATTTACTATTTTTTCTTTATATCACTCATTTTAATTTAAATTTCTAATTAAAAAAAAAAGCAGATCTCTAAACTTTTTTCCCATTTGCTTGGTTTCAATAAAAAGAACATCATGAGACTGGAATATAGCTCAGTGGGAGAGTATATATTTAGCTTGTTAAAGGCCCTAGGTTCAATGCCATGCACCATTGACCTTAAAAAATATTGTAAAGCATAAAAATAAATAAATATAGTTGGGCTAGGACTGTAGCTCAGTGGCAGAACACTTGCCTAGTAGGCACAAGCATCTGGGTTCCAACCCCAGCACTACAAAAATAAAAATACATACATACTATGGAAATGAAACCATGATAATCAACTTTAGAACAATGGTTCTTAGTCAGGGGCAATTTTGCCTCTTGAGGAACATGCAGCAACACTGGAGACAATTTTGGTTGCCATTATGTAGAGGGGGAGGGGTTGCGGTACATTACTGGCATCTAGTAGAGAGGGTTGAGGATGGTGTTAGATTCCACAGTGCACAGGATACATCCACCCCCAACAAAGAATTTTTCAGCCCAAAATGTCAGTAATGCTGAGGTTAAGAAATCCTGTCCTGACTAAATGCAACAGCTGCAACAAGTATGAAATTCTGCACTTCTAACAAGCTCTCCTGGGATCCCTAACACTGCTGGGCCCACATTCTGAGTAGCAAGGATGGAGGTACCTTTTACAATGATACGTCTATCTTCCACATACTATTGTCCTAAACCATACACAGGGACAAGAGACAGCTCTCTCTGTTCCCTTTAAATAATTCTCATCCAAGGCCAGGCATTTAGTTCAGTGGTGCAGCACCTGTCTGGCAAGCGTGATGTCCTGAGTTCAATTCTCAGTACCCAAAAATAATAATTCTTATCCAGATCCTTTGACACAGGTCCACTATTATCATTTTCCTAATGAGGAAATTGAAGCATTAAGAGATTAAATAATTTGGCCAAGGTCATACAGCTATTAAAGGATAAAGCTGGGATTCAAGCCCAGGCCAGATGGCTCCTGAGTTTGCTCTTAATCAGTCTGCCATGCTCCCTCATGGTACAGAAATCTGGATCCAAAGTCTGCATTTGCAAACTGGATCTCTTCCTTATTAATGATTCTATTCACTGCCCTTTGCAAAAGATCTGCAAAAATCGTATCTGGGGAAAGACAAAGACTGGAAGACCAGATAAGGTTCAATGAATATCCTGCTGGCTCCAGAGTGTTCCAAGAAACTAGTAGCAAATGTAACCAGATGTTGCAGTTGCTCAACACCTCCCCTTCCCCTGCCCCCACTAGGATTACCGAATCAGAGTATCTGGGGATGACACCTGAAATCTAAAAATTAACAGTCTTGTGCTGAGTTGAGAGGAAAGTTTCCAAGTGGGCGCCTGAGCCTTCCAGCTAACAATCCTAGCTCCATGAAGGAGCACAGCAGTAAGTTCCCTCTTCCCATCCTCTCTGCGACCCTCAAGAGACAATGGGGGGCCGGAGGAATATATACTCCAAAAGTTTCCTCAGAGAAGCCAGCCCTGAACCCTCCCTTACCTTCCTCAGCACCTTCCGGGTAGCGTTTCAGGAGAGACAGGGGATCGGGGATGGGATGGAAACTGCTCTCTACCTACAAAAATTAAAAGGGGAGGGTCTGTCCCAAGTTCTCCCCCTACCAAAAGGGAAACGGAACTTTCCCTGACACCCAGCTCCTAAATTCTCGCTAAAGATGAGGAGGACATCATGTCTTCTCCAGGGGACTCAGGAGTCCAGCTTTCCCAGGCTCCAAAATGGTAATGACTTCATTCTTATCCACTGTCCCTAAGGCACCCAGAAGATGTAGGCTTAGTTGCTGGCCATCCCTCTACTAACTACTCTTAGGGAACCCCAGCTCCTAGCTCACCCCGCTACCTGGGGGCTCTGGCCTCCCACAAGAGCCCCCTAAGTCTTTTCTGATTCCCCATGGTCCCAGTATCCCAGCTTCCTATCATCCTTGGCAAGGGGCTCCAACCTCAAAACTCAACATGCTCCAAAGCCCAGCTTCAGGTCTTCCCACCCGCCTCTGACCCTCAAGCACCCCAGCCCTTCGGCCTCTCTGTACCCCCAAGCTCCGGGCGACGGGTCCCCAACCCCTGCACCTCCCGGCTCTTCAGGCGGCTCAGGAGCCCTGCGTCCCTCTGCCTCCGATACCCTGGCAGCCGAGCAGCCCCCGCGCCCCGCCCGGCCCGGCCCGGCCCGGCCCGGCCCGGCAGACCTTCCCGGAGTACACCGGAACCACCGGCGCCTCCCCCGGGTCCAGCAGCAGCCGCCGCCGCCGCCTGACCAGGGTCCGCGGGACTCCTGAGGGCCGCGCATCCGCCCCATCGCTGTCGCTGTCGTCCCGGAGCGTAGCAGGCACCCGGGGCTCCGGAGACTGGACCTCAACAGGGTCCGCTGCACCCCGCGCAGTGGCCATCTCCAGAACGTCCTCATCGCTATCGCTGACCAAGTCCACAAGCACTGCGTCCACGGTGCGCCCGGCTGGAGACCGCTGGGCGCGAGGACGCCCACCCCGGCCGCCCCGGCCACCCCGGCCGCCGCGGCCACCGCGGGCACCCCGAGACCTTCGGCCGACCCCGCCACCTCTGGGCCTCAGAACCCTTCTCCTCACAGGTTCCGCCATCTCACACAACCGCCACGCACGCCCGCCTCTACTCTCTACGCCCACCCACCCCAGGGCTCTCGGCCTCTCATTGGATGAACAGCATGCCAGTCAGTACCCCTCTCCGCCCACGCTCCCCGGATCCGCCTCCCTGCCTTTTCATTGGTCATCATATACACCCATCACGCATCCACCACTGAAACAAAGGCGCCAAAGATTCCAATACCCTCCGTGCAATCGGCGAAGGTTTTGATTGGGTCGGGCTCACCCATTGGCTGAGCTACGTCTCTGCTGACAAGCCTTCTCTAGGCCACCGCCCATTTAAAAGAGTCGTTGTCCACGGTTGGTAAAGGAGCGAGGCATCCTGGGAATGGTAGTTTTCAAATCCATGGAGGTGTATGCGGAGGGAGAAAGACAGGTGTGTCTACTACAGGAGCTGCGAAAGCTGCAGGCGGTACCCGCCCCTAGTAATTCCAGCACGCCTAAAGGCTGAGGCAGGCTGATCGCAAATTTGAGCCCAACCTGTGCAGTTTAGCGGCTTAGAACCTGACTCAAAATTTAAAATGAGCGCGATGGTGGGCTCTGAGGCAGGAGGGTCGTCCAGAGTTCAAGGCCAGCCTGGACTACTTGAGTTCAAGGCCATCCTGAACTATGTAGGGAAATCCTGCCTCAAAAATAAATAAATAGGGCCGGGGATATAGCTCAGTGGCACAGCGCCTGCGTAGCAAGCACGAGGTCCTGAGTTCGATTCCTGATACCAAGAAATAAATACGTCTTTCCTTTTTTTTTCTTTTTTTCCACTTTTTAATATATGTTCACAGTACACAATAATCACATTCGTCTTGGGGAGTTGGTACACACCACGTCTCAATTATTCTTTATCACCTTTTCCTCTACTTTCTCCCTTCCCCTAATAAATAAGTCTTTCAAAAGGCCTGATATGTAGCTCAGTGGGAGGCACTGGGTTCAGTGCCCAGTACTATACTGAAAAAGGAGAGAAGCACACTACTCCTGAGACTTTGCGGGTGGCTCTCATGCTGGTCCCTGGAACCGCTGACTGCTGTGGGCACTCGCCGGGCACCGCACTCACACGTGTGCCCTCCCTCAGCACAGGCACCTTCTCCCCGCAGGTTTCACGCACAGTGGCCACAGAACTCACTGCGAACAGCTCCCCGCACGCGCTGCTCAGCAACACCTCTAAGGCAGATGCAGACTACAGTGAGCAGCCTAGTTCTCCCCGCCGAAAACAGGAGAACTTCCGGTGCAGACTTCTTGTTTTCCAGTACAGACGCCCCTCCATGGGCCCTGAGGCAAACCCCACTGCAGATCCCACCGACCATCGTCTGCGTGTGTGAATCTTGTCTGACGTCCCACTACTCCAGATTCGAGAGCCTGCGTGTGTGTGTGTGAGTGTGTGTGTGTCTGTACTGGGGATTGAACCCAAGGACTAGCCCCCCCACACCTTTTAAAAAAATTTATTATTTTGAGACAGGGGTCTCGCTAAATTGGTAAATTGCTCAAGCTTGGCTAAATTTGTAATCCTCCTCAGCCCCTAGGCCAGGCTCCTTTTTTATTTTTATTCAAATTGTTGGCGATAAACTTTATTTTTAGTGTTAGGAAGAGAATAATATTCAGGAAGACTATGACTCAGCTTTGGTACTATGAGACTCCTCCTTTTAAGGAACAGCTGAGAAATACATTTATAAGAAAGATAACTACCTGTTTCGTCTTGTTTTATTGTTTTACCAGTGCTTGGGGAGCACTGAACTACATCTCCAGCCTTTTTTTTTTTTTTTGAATGGGAATCAAACTCAGGACCTTGCCAGGCAGGCACTGTGCCACTGAGCTAGGTCCCCACACCCCTCCAGCCCTTCTTAAATTTTATTTTGAAACAAGATTTTGCTGAATTACCCAGGCTGGAGTAAAACTCGATACCTTCCTGCCTCAGCCTCCCTAGTAGTTGGAATTATACCATCACCATGCTCAGTGAGGATTTAACTAAATTCTGTTTCTCCAACACACCAACTCACACTTCACACAAACGGTATCACATGCCTTGGACACTGTGTCTTCCACACAACTCCTGCACAACACAACACAAGCACACCCCTTCAACACTTCATGACTCCCATTTGCCAACTGCCTGACTGCTCACATCATACATCCACACCGCACTTACCCCTATAGCCACTGCCCTCACACACGCACACTGTCCACAGAAGTCGTGCCTCACACATCTATCCAAAACACATCACCACTCCAGTATCCCACCCTGGACACTGGCATCGTGGTGCCACACTAACACCACATATCCGGCTCCATCAGCAGGCACCGCGCACCCACCGCGCTGCCTCAGCCGGGGCAGGACCACAGCGCATGGCCCCCAGCAGGTGGAACCCCCAGCCAGGGACTGCAAGGACTTCCCTGGGAGACACCCATAGCAGGCTGGAGGCATTGAGATTGCACCAGAGGCCCTGCAGGAGGCCAAAATATGCCAGCCCAAAATATAATTCTCTGACAGATTTTGAGGTGGCTATGCAGAGAAATGTGGACTCTGGAACAGCTTGGAAAGCTGTCCTTCTATAACAGAAATGTCTGTTTTATAGGAAATCTAGTTAGAATAGTAAACTGCATGCAAGCAGTGGTTGCCCCTGGAGCCCTCTTATCTGCCTAAAGACTGAGATACCAGACTGTGGCCCTCCACACACACCCTGTACTAGAGATAGAGCAGAAGGAATGCTGAAATAAACCCACAGTCCTTTTTTATTTGTTTGCTCTGTGTGTGTGTGTGTGTGTGTGTGTGTGTGTGGTTTTTGTTTTGTACTGTGGTATTGGGGATTAAAATCAGGGCTCTCACACTGAACTACATCCCTGGCCCATTTTAAAAAATTTTTGAGATTGGATCTCTTTAAGTCAATAAATCACCCAGATAATTTGTGATCCTCCTGCCTCAGCTTCCCAAAGTGCTGGGGTTACAAGCATGCACCAGCATTCCTGACTTTCTTTCTCCTCTTCCTCCCCTCCTCCTCATTTCCTTCTTCCCCTCCTTCTTTTTCCTGCTCCTTCTTCTCAGTACTAGGGATAGAATCCAAGACTTTGCTCATGCTAGGCAAGTGCTCTGCGTGAGACTTTATTATATGGTGCATATCCCTTCCCTCACCCCGCCCTCCTGGGGCTTGTTACCACACACCCCCCAAAACCCTAAACCTTTCTTTTTTGTGGCTCAAAATTATAAGTTTCAATCATCTGGACACACACACACACACACACACACACACACACTTTTTTTTTTTTGAGACAGGGTCTTGCTGTGTAGCTCAGGCTGGCCTAGAACTCACAGAGACTCTCCTGCTTCATCCTCCTAAGTGGTGGGATTACAAGTGTGCACCACACTCCACTCTTTTTTTTTTAATAAATAGCCAAGTTCAAATGCAAAACAGAGTCTTGGTGCCATAAATAAAGAAGGAAATCAAAGCCACTGTGCTGGGGGAGGAGAAATCCCTAGGATTGGCATCAAACAACCACTTGAGCACAGGGGTCAGGGAAGAGGGCCCAGGAATGCCAGAGGGCTAAAATTCAGTGATGCCAGGTGATGTTTTGTGACTAGACTGACCATTCCTGCACTGCTGAATGACAATAAGTAACTGGGGTTTGTTTTGAGGTAAGAGTTTCAGGATATAGCTTAGACTGACCTCAAACTAATGATCCTCCTGCCTCAGCTTCCCAAGTGCTGGCTTACAGGTGCGTGCAATATTTGGCTCTGATTGAACAGCTAGATGGTAGAAAAGTGGCTGAGGGTGTCACTGAATGGAATCTGAGTGGGACTCCCTAAAATGGAGACAAGAGCCAAGCATCATGGTTTATTAATGTAATTTGAAACACTCTGGAGGCTGAGGCAAGAGGGCTACAAGTTCAAGCCCAGTCTGGGCAATTTAATGAGGCCCCATCTCAAACTAAAATATAAAAAGGGTTGGGGGTGTGTCAAAGGCTCTGAGATCAACCTTCAGTACAAATAAATAGACAAATGGAATTGGGGACCTCAACTCTTTACATATCATTGCAGAAAAGCATTTCAGAACATGACTGAGAAGCAGGCTGATTTATTAGATGGAGCCAGAAAGTAACAGAAAATGAGGAAGGAGCTTCAGCTGGAGGAGCTGCAAGACGAGTATCTCTGATGAAGACCAGAGTGGCCCAGTGACAAAAGAGCAAGGCCTGTTCCCACGGAAGAGCAGAGGCCGGAGGGTCTGGTGGATCTTCATTGTCTCAGTCCTGATTTGGCAGTACGGCTGTGGAAGAAGTCCTCGCTGCATGAAGGGGAGATGTGGTCTCGAGAGAGGTCCGTTTCTGCCTGGGGCAGCCTCAGTTTTGCAGAGGTTCTGCTGGAATCCATGGTGACTGTAGATTGAGAACTGACTGGAGACTTCTGGGTACCCATCAGTAGTTGAATGTCCCGGCACAACCCTTATCTTGGCATCCTCAGTCTCCAAAGGAATGAGACTGGTTATATAAATTTAGGGCTTGTATTGCCAACTTTGAGACAAACATGCCCTAAATGAGTAGCGTGTCTATATGCAGCGCTGACCTGCAATCTCTCCCAAAGTGTCAAGGTAACACAGGAGTCAAATGCAAAGTGTAGGTCAAGCTTTGTTCTGATTTTAGTTATCCACTGAGCATCTGTAGGCTCTCTCTCTCCCTGTCTCCCTGTCACCCTCTTTTCCTCTCTCTCTCTCCTCTCTCTAGCAAAAAGCAGCTTCCAAGTCCCTCACAGCCTCTGAAGTAAACACAAACCATGCTTTTAATGAGTAGCAGGTTAAAGGCCAAGGAGTTAGTCTGTTCTTTGTCTCTGTGAGGAATCAGGTGGGCTACAGCAGTGAGGCAAATGGGTGAACCAGCCACAGGAGGGGGAAAGCGGCATGGCGCGTGCAGCGCAGCCCTTCCTTCTTGGGGAAACTTGAAAGGGCCCAGGAGAGGACCCAACCTTGCCTTTCCTTTCCTTCCCTTCCCATACAATGGCACTATGCAATGGATTAGAAGAGCTCATTGAGTTTATCTGGGAAAAGCCAAAGGGATCGGAAGTTTCACTGGCTTGTACACACGTGTGCACACACACACATACACATGCCCTAAGCAATGTCCCTCCAGAGGTTGCCCCATGTTTCAGACTCAAGTGTGGAGCTCCAGGCCTAAGGAAGCCCAAGCTATGTAGAAGGAATGTGAATGAGGAGGAGTCTAAGGGCCCACCCCCTACCTTCCAGGCCCTCACACCCTTTCCCTTTTCCCCCCCTGATCCCAGCACCCCACCCATCCCTGCTTAGCTCTCTTCTCCTCCCTGATTCCGAGGGGCAGTTCCCAGCTCACCTGGTCACCTGGTACTCCAGATCCCCATGTGGCCACCTCCTCCCCACGCTGGCTCTGGTTCATCAGGATTATCCATGTTCTCATAAGAGTCCGCATCTGGACAGGACCAGGGAAGAGTAGAGGAGGCAGGGTGGAAGTGGGCTGGGAGGGGAAGCTGACCCAGAGGACAGCCAGGGACAACGTCAGAATCACCCACCTTCTTCGTGATGGGGACCAGGCTGAAGGGAGCGGAGTTGAGGGGCTGCGTACAGGATCCCTCTCATATCCTCATAGGACTGGGACCCTGCTTGGGCAGGGGATGGAGAATTGGAGGCCCAGGAGCCACACTGGGGGCTTGGGACAGGGAAGTGCCACCTACCACGAGGGAGCAGTCTAACGGGCCTGGGAAGGTGGAGGCTCTGCCTATGTTGTACTAGGAGTGATTATGAAAGCCTCAGGTTTGGGACTTGATTGGTTACAGGGTCAGGGTGAAGGGATATATTATGATCATGATCAGAGAGCCAGTCAAGAACAGAACTGGGAGGAGTCAGTCAGAGTATGAGGAAGTTGTAGCTGTGGTCAAGGTTGAAGTCTGCACTGGGGACAGGGTGAGGACAAACCCTAGGTTGGAATGGATTGGGTTCAATGTTGATGCCCAAGTTTAGTGACTATAAGCACTGAGGGTCAGGATTGGGGTTGGAATCAGCATTGAGATTAGAGTTAGGAGTAAAATTTATCATTGGGGTTTAGCATGGGTTCCAGTCAGACTCAGGTCAAGGTTGCTCATAGTGTCAAAGCTGCAGGTGCCCCAGCTGGGCAAGGTGCCCCAGCTGGGCAAGGTGCCCCAGCTGGGCAAGGTGGGCTGGTCCTAAGCATCTCTCACCAAGTGAGGTTGCTTCCCTGCTGGGGTCCCAGGCAGATCCATGGGGGCTCAGGAAGTCTAGAAAAGAAAGAGGGGAGTTACTATTCCTCCTGGCTTCCAGGCCTCTCCTGCCCCAGGAGTTGACCATTCATCCTCACACATACCTGTTGTTCTGGCTACTGGCTGAGCCAGCTCTTCATCCGCATTCTCGTAAGACTCTGCAGCAGCAGAAGAAAGAGCTCCAGGGACCCAGACTTTCTGCTAGAGGTTCTGCAGCATGTAGGACCACCCATGTCTCTAAGGCCCTATATGGACCCCAAGTTACCACTGGAGAAAGAATCCTCATCCACAGAACCCAACGGTCTGTCCTCTGGGTTCTCATAGCCGCTGGCATCTGTGGAGAAGGAAGGGTGTCCAGGGAGGGTCCTCCACCTACCCTGTTATGGTTTGTGTCTGGATATCCCCCCAAAGCCTCATGCAGTCATGGGGGGGGGGTTCAAAGATGGCTGAATCTAGAGTTTGTGATTAGTTCATTGTCTAGTGCTGGCATTGGTGATATGAGTGCTGCACCCGCCCTGGGGCATGTAACTTGCATACAATATAAGGGAGGAAAAGAAGCTTGCCCCTCCTTTTTTGCCCTTTTGCTTTTGTTGCTTTTGGTATCCACTGCAGCCACCATGAATGGTTGCCCCTCAGCCACATCACCCTGCCTTGGAGCCAGCTGAGTATAGCCTGAAACATCTACAAACTGTAAGCTAAATAAATCTTTCCTTCCCTCATTTTGGGTGTCAGGCATTTTGTCTCAGCAGCGAGAGAAAAGTAAAGAAGACAAAACCTTTCCTTCCTTCATCTTGGACGTCGGGTATTTTCTCCCAGCAACGAGAGAAAAGTAACCAAAGAATACCCCTAGGGAGCCACGCAGGGGAAGTGGGGAAGGTGACAACTTTACCCTGGGAGAGCTGGTCCTGCCCGAGGTTGGAGTCGTTTTCATAGAACTCGGAGCCCTCCTCACTGTCTGGTTCCTCATAGGCCTCCCCTTCCTCTTCTTCTAGGCCTGGGGTTTTGGAGATAAGGAGGGAAACTGAGTTACAGCCCTCCTCCCCTAACCCCGGCCCACCCTTCCTGCCAGAGACCCCTAGAACACCCTCCAAGTGAGAAAGGAACCCCTCCATTTACCCGCTATCGGGGGGCTTCGAGACCCTACAGCTCCAGCCTCCTGGATGTCGCTGCGTGGATTTCCATAGGACTGGATGGTGCCCCCCAGGGCTGCCGCCCAACGCTGAGCGCGCCCTGGCAAAAGTGGTGTTGCAACGGAGCCAACAGGGCCCGGGGTGGGAGGGTGATGCTTTAGGCTTTGGGAAAGACTCTGGGTGCCTGAGTCTTGAACTATGGGTCTAGATCTAAATCTGGGGGGCGGAGCCTCAAGTTCTAGGTTAAGGTTCCACCTTGGCTGTTGGATTTGAGGAGCCGAGTCCTGAGGGTGGAGACACATCTAGGCAGTTCCCCGCACCCGGTGGGAGGGGCTCCAAGCTCTGTGAGGCTTGGACTCAGGGAATTGGAGGGATCAAGAGAATGGGTGGCGCTGTAACGCTGGGCGGAGCTTTATGCTGAGGGGCGGGGTCAGAGGGTTTCAGGTGCCCCTTACCAGTGCTAGAGGTGGGCGTGGGAAGGGACAGCACGTTTCCGTACTGGTTAGGGGTCCCGTTTCCTGGGGGAGGAGTCACTTTGAAGAATCTGGAAGGAGAAGGGTAGATGCACTGTGAAACTAGACCTAAAAGGGACTCTGGAACCCACGCAAAATTCAGTCACTTGTGATTAGCTCTTCTGTGCTGGGAAAGCTTGGAGTCTGGAATCATTCCAAGGTTGTTTATTTTGCTTTGTTTTGTTTTTGAGACAGGGTCTCACTAGTAGTTCAGGTTGGTCTTGAACTTAGTATGTAGTCCAGGCTGGCCTCAAAGTTGCAGTGATCTTCCTGCCTCCCTAGTGCTAGGGTTACAGGTGTGCACCATTATGCCCTGTGTCCAAGGAGGTCTTGGCAGAGGGTGTAGCTTGGGAGCCCGGCCTTGATCCTGAGCAATGTGCCAACTAGTAGAGGTGGAGCAAAGGGCCTCTGGGCACAGGAACTAGTAAGTAAACATGGTAGAGTGGAAGGCTGGGGCTGAGTGGACTTATATTACCTTCTGTTGGGGTCAGTCATTCGTTTCCTTTTCCTCCTCAGGACCAGGGCTAGTGGGAGATAAGAGGAATGGTCAGAAGAGGGGCTGCCTGACAGGGTGCTGGAAAGGTCACATAGGCTAATAGAGGAGATGGTGGTTCAAATTCCAGGGGGCTTGGGGAGTTTGAGGAGGGTTAAAGAAGCAGGGGGACAGGGCTGAGGGGTATAGAGGGGAGGGATGGGAGGAGAGGAAGATGATTGTCAGGCCTGCCAATGTGGATGCATCCTGACGAAGATGGAGTAAGGTGTGGGCAGAGTGGCTGGGGACATGACTCACCTCTTCGGATTTGAAGAAAGGCCACCAGAGAACCCAGGCAGATGATCAGATAAACCAAAGATACAACTGGGACCTTCCAGCCACCACTCCTCAGCAGCCAGCGCCATACTGCAAGGGGATACGTGCTATGAGCAAGGACTCCAGACTGGCATCTTACTTCCCAGCCTCAGGAATACGAAGGAACATTGATCTGGGGGCCAGGAGCAAGACACAGACTTGAAGTCCCAAGGTATAAGGATAGTTCTTCTCCCTCT